>CAKNXH010002077.1:0-28522 GCA_932178445.1 Andricus quercusramuli | reverse complement strand
CAAAATTTCCACTCAGTTTCAAGTTCATGAATCAAGTTTTCATACTCTGTTACCCCGCAAATCGTCAGCTCAGGTTCAAGTTCATGAATCAAGTTTTCATACGCCGTTACTCCGCAAATCTTCAGCTCAGTTTCAAGTTCATAAATCAAGTTTTCATACGCCGTGATTGCCAAAATTTCCAGTAAGTTTCAAGTTCCTGAATCAAGTTTTCATACTCCGTTACTCCGCAAATCGTCAGCTCAGTTTCAAGTTCATGAATCAAGTTTTCATACTCCGTTACTCCGCAAATCGTCAGTTCAGTTTCAATTTCATGAATCAAGTTTTCATACGCCGTGAATGCGCAAATCTTCTGCTCAGTTTCAAGTTCATGAATGAAGTTTTCATATGCCGTGACTGCCAAAATTTCCACTCAGTTTCAAGTTCATGAATCAAGTTTTCATACTCCTTTACTCCGCAAATCTTCAGTTCAGTTTCAAGTTCATGAATCAAGTTTTCATACGCCGTGAATGCGCAAATCTTCAGCTCAGTTTCATTTAGACTAGATGAAGCCATAAATTAACAAAAAATGTAATTAAATTAATTCAGAAAAAAGATCTCCTTCCGCTCCGCTGGGATTCGAACGCCATGTCAACTGATTGCCGGTCAGGTGCTCTAACCACTAATCTACTAGAGATATCGGAAAAAGAATCCTTTTTCTGAAACTTGCTTTATTTTGCAAGATGTTATGTGTTGATACAAGTCAATTTTTACTAGGAATCCGTATTATCATCAGTTTGATTTCTCTTCTGATTGATCGTTACCATCTCCAATGATAATGCAGATTCCTAGTAACAATTTTCTTGTATTAAAACATAACATCTTGTAAAATAAAGCGTGTTTCAGAAGAAGGATTCTTCTTCCGATCTCTCTAATAGCTTAGTGGTTAGAGCACCTGACCGGCAATCAGTTGACCTGGCGTTCGAGTCCTAGCGGAGCGAAAGGAGATCTTTTTTTCTGAATAAATTATATTTTATATCATCTTTTTCTTTTGTGATATCTTGCAAAGTTTACGAAGAGAATTAGATCATTATATTTTCAGGTAAAAAAATTTTTTTGATGACAAAAATTGTTTAGAACGCATAGAGCTGATAGGATATCTTCCTTATATTGACAGAATTTTTTTCTGAAGATTGCAACAAATAAAAAAATGCGGGGTTTTGCAAAAAAACTTTGTTTTCTTCAAAGTTTGAAAACATAAACAGAGGATTTTCTGGGAAACTCCACCTTCTTTAATCTGAACTTTTTTCAAGTTTCTGGTTACATAAGGAAGGCATACTTTACGCGAGCTGAACTATTTTTTAAACCGTAACAATTAATTTTTCTAAAAACATAAGGCATTTTTAAAAGACCACTTCTAAAAATTTCATGTTTTTGATGTTTTTATTAATTAATAATTAAAGTTGAAACTTAATAAAAAAAACTTATGAAAAAACGGATACCAAATTAAAATGAAACAATTTCATTCAACATCCTTTTTGGATATTTACATATTAGGCTGTAACCATCTTAGGCCTAAGACATTATTATAATGATAAAATCTCACTTGACTAATGCTACTTGAACGAAAACATAACCACTTCCTTCGTTTATTTATTTCGAAATTCTCACATTTACATATCACACAAATTTTGTTAGTGCAGTGAAGTCTCGCCTATTTCAAGCACCGAGAAACGCAAATATTGTAGAATTTCAAGGCTGAAGGGACCCTCACCCCTACCGTGAGTCGTCAGGTTATTTTTTGTCAAGCGACGTTCATTGGCTACCCCAGCCTTGTATCGATGCGCGCGCGGTAGGCAACTTTTTCAAATGCGCATGTACCGAAAAGCGCGGGTCTATTTGAAATCAATGAATACTATCAATAATAATACTGATAAATATTTTTAACAAATTTTCACTTGTAAAAAATTAATTAAATTGAATATAATAAATATCTTACTTCTCTTAATAATTTATTATTTGTGTAATATTACAAGTTTATAATTCGTAATTTTAAATAAACCCACGCTTTTCGGTACATGCGCAGTTGAAGAAGTCGTGGTCCGTTAGCATCACTGCAAGCATGTCAGTGTTTCTCAAGTGTTTTTGTTGACGTACGGCGTGACAAATATTATTATATTTCGCGGAATTGTGAGTATTGTAGCATGACGTCACGGTCATGCTAGGGTATGTGGAAATGCCAAGAAGGAAAGCATAGTTCTTGGCATGGGACTGCATACTCTACACTTGAAAAATATTACTAATCGTACATTCATGAGTTACTTTTACGTTTAGAATATTTTCTCCAAAAATTCGTGTGCATTCCCATGACGTCATGCTAAAATACTCAATTTAAACCAACGAGGGCTTCCCGCTCTTCGGACCTCTTTTTAATTGGTCAGCCATTGACTCGGGCGAGACCGTACAGGGACCGTGGTGGGAGGTGATGGAACTGCTCCACTTGGAATATCCAAGCGTGGGGGACTTGGAATGGATGTGACTTGAAATAGGTGCGACTTGAAATAGGCAAGACTTCACCGTATTCCCTGATTCAATGAAATATGAATAAATAATTTGACTTTTAATAATCAGTTCTCTATGATACTTAAAATTACATCAAATCATAAATATAGTGTGCTGAACTGTATACGTTTTTCTATTTATACATATATTAGATGTCAGTTTTAAATAATATAATTTAAGATATTCCTATTGTAACGATGTCTCACTCGTTACAAAGATTTGTAAGTTTTGGTGAGATTTGTACTTAATCTAAATTATAAATCTAAATCAACTTGCTATAACTTCACTTCAAAGTGTAAAATAACTTGAGATCACAGAAATGAGTGTAATCATCGTCCAGGATGAAACAGTGTTCGCTTTGCTCAGATACCAGTGGGCAAAGAGGGCTGAAACAGAAGTAGGAATATCTACGAATATAAATCGTAGAAATAAGAAATTTGCCGTTCTGTATATATAAATAATATTTTTGAAACAAATTTCTTATACAAACCCGTATCTTCCTGACTGGTGACCCATCCTATTACTGGTTCCATTTGATTTTGTCTTTTCAACCATTGGTTCAATGGTTCAAAATATCGCAATATGGCACCAGCATCTATTCTGTTTGTCCTGCCTCGTGTCATTTGACGAACGATATCTTGCCAGCTTCTTGAAGCACCAGCTGATAATATTTCCCTACATTTCGAATACGTATTCAAGTGAAAACATCTTGATTAACAAAATTAAAATGGAAAATAGTATAACATACGAAAGCAGACGCCCAGCTTCTCGAGATTTGTAAAAGTCGCATTTGTGCAAATCTCCTTCGTGTCCTGAGATATCGCATAGGGATTCAAACAATTGAAATTCTAAAATAAGCCCCACAAAGTATCTGAAAATAATGGTTGGTATAGATTTCCTATAAAGATAACATAGGCCCACAAAAAAGTGGTCTGAACTTTACATGTGACAAGGTTACTCTTATGGATTTTGAGCCGCTGAATCCGAATCCGGCCTTAGTGGTCTTTTCTATAATTTGCTACGCCGCAGTACAGCAAACGAAAAAAAAATTGCATCACCTATGCTTTGGAGACAACCTCAAGATGAAAAAGATTGTTATTTTTTTAAGACAAATATTGTCGGCTACAGAAGGCCAGACGAATAAAAAATCAAACATGCAAATGTTTCCAGTGTTACCGAACCGACTCATTCATACAATGAACATATTGAAGATGTCAGAACTTCTGAAAATATCGTGGATATTGAAAAGAATGTCGTTTCTACACTCAACAAAATCAAAATGGAAACATTTTTACAAAAATAATACGCAAGTGACAGTGGTGAAAGCAACCCTGATGATGATGATGACAGTGAAGATGTCTTCAGTCCTTCGGGCCAAAAAAAAAAAAAAACCCGAGCTTTATACTCAAGAATCAATAAATGACCTGACAAGAGATTTGGGATTACCTAAAGATGCTGCTGAACATTTAGCTTCTGATTTGTGAAACAGAAACCTGGTATCAAAAGGAACTAAAACAACTGTTTATCGAACCAGAGGAAAATCATTCTTAAAGCTCTTTCCTCGAGACACTGATTTGGTTTATTGTTCAGATGTTAACGGATCAATGAAAGAACTGAAACCAAATATCTATAAAGATGATGAGTGGAGGCTTTTTATTGATTCTTCTAAGTGTGGTCTCAAAGCAGTGTTGATCCACAATACAAACAAATTTGCATTAATACCTATAGCACATTCTACCATATCGAAGGAAAGCTACATCAATATGGAGAAAGTTTTAATTGCGATCAAGTGTTCGGAACATAATTGGAAACTCTGTGGAGATCTGTAAATCATAATGATACTTTTGGGGCAACAATCAGGCTTTACCAAACAACCCTGCTTCTTGTGCATGTGGGACAGCAGAGACTGCGAAAACCACTATAAAAAAGAAAACTGGCCAGAAAGAACTTCTTTTGAACCTGGTTTAAAAAATATACTGCAAAAGCCTTGGTAGATTCCACGAAAATTCTACTTTCTCCTCTTCATATAAAACTTGGCTTGATGAAAAAGTTTGTTAAATCATTGAAAAAAGAAGGTGATTGTTTAAGATACTTAGGAAACAAATTACCTAGTATATCTGACGCTAAGTTAAAGGCAAGAGTCTTCGATGTTCTTCAAATTCGGAAAATGTTAAACGACGACAAATTCACTGACAATATGAATGCCAGAGAGAAAGCTTCTTGGATCAGCTTCAAGGAAGTTGTTTAAAATTTTTTAGGCAACGTTAAAAGCGACAACTACAAGAAAATAGTGAAAAACATGGTGAAGAAATTCCAAGAACAGGGTTGCCTAATGAGCGTAAAATTACACTTTCTCCACTCCCATGTTGATTACTTCCCTAAAAATCTTGGTGATTACAGTGAAGAACAGGGAGAACGCTTTCATCAGGACATCAAAGAAATGGAGCGGCATTATTACGGAAAGACATCAGCTTTTTTTCCGTGCACAAACAAAAACTCCGTTAAGCCTAAAGTTTTGCACATTTATGCACTTTTTCCCCTAGGCTAGGGAAATTCTCAGGTACTTCACAAGAATTCTAAAGTCAAATTTGAACTGAGCGACTCGAAATACGTAGAAACGACGTTGTTTCATCAACTATCTCGTAATTAAATATAACTTTAACGGAGCCTGATACATCTAAGATTTAACACATTTTCCCTAGGCTAGGGGAAAATTCTAAGACCGGATTCGGATTCAGCGGCTCAAAATCCATAAGGGTAGCCTTGTCACCTGTAAAGTTCAGACCACTTTCTTTTGTGGGCCTGTGTAATATCATTTCATTGTTACAGTAAAAATGATTTTGCCTGCTTACTAGGATGTCCTAAAAACACCTCATAGTTGTTTTTGGATTACATAATCTCGAAACTTGTTTCATTTGATGAAAAAATAAGTGCGTATTTTTGTTTTACTTAAACAAAGTTCAAACCATGGTTCTGGGATCTTAAACAGTCCCTAAATGATTATAGTGTTCGAATTATGAAGTCATGATTTTTTATAGCAGTGGAACACCAAGCTCCTCTACACCTCAGATGTTTATGGGAATCAAATACGACGATCATAACACTAGACCAATAAATTTAATATCTCCTTTGTCATACAGTGCTACTCTTGGAATTCCCATGGATCCATCGTAGAGTACTCAACCGCTCTTCTGACTTATGCCTCTTACTTCCGCCTTATAGCACCAATGTTCCTCTTTCAGAGCAAAATCTGTTTGTTCCGCTATTAAATTTCTGATTAGGACAGCCGAGATCCCGTTAGCGTGGCAAAGATCAATCTGGTTAAAATTCAGATTTGGTCATCTGCATCATCAGTTGCCTCCCTTGCTTCTTTCAGAGACAACTAATGGCCTTTGCATTGCAGTAAATTATTGATTTACGTGAGAATCTTCATATTTATCCTCTTCAATCCATAATGTAGCTAGTAGCCTGCATCAGTCGATCTTGGCAAGACTCAACCAGCTCGTTGCGCAGTCGTAGCAAGTTGGGTAGCTTGATCACCCGCCTTGACATCAATAACGGTCCATCCTTCAGTCTTCAACTTAGGATTCTGAACCGCTATCCTAAGCATTGCAGACGGTTTGACGAAAATGCCGAGCATCCATACCATCAGCTTGAGTGCCACTGGAAGGTATTTGCTATCGATCAGTTTGTCCTTAACATCCTCTCACGGATGTAAATGGTTAACGGCTTCTATCAGCTAAGTTCTGGACACTTGGAATATAACCCGATAAAGGCATCGTTCTTGAGGCGCCAGTCTTCAAATCTCGGGATGAACTTTTCTAGCCGCACCCCGTCAATTTTTCTTTCCAACACTACCTCAATCGCTTTTAACTCGTCGATATCGAATTCGGTTCCGGAGACACCACAGTGACTATGACCATCCTCAGCTGACTTTGGACAGCTAGGTTCTAAGAGCCTTTTGGATTTCTAAGCCATATCTTCTGGTTCTTGACATCCTTCGGTAAGCTGCTATCAGAATAGGACCCGGGATCAACATCGCGTGTAGGTTCATTGGAACCTTTATCTCCGCTTTGATGGTAGGGGTACTTGGGCTCCTTTGGTAATTTTCATCTCAGGAGAAGATGCGTTTTTTGGAGGGGTCGTACCTGTAGGAGTTATAGGCCTTCCAGTTGCGGCTAGGTCCAAACTCTGCGAAAGACTTATTAATTTTGCGGAAATTTAAGCGGTTTAAACTTTTTGAAGTGATAACCTCTTATGGCACGGTGTGAACTCGCAAAACTAAGAGGATTTGAGGGGGAATACGGTTAAGGCTTCACGGGTAAGGCTTCATGGGTAAGGCTTCACGGGTAACGCTTAACAGGTAACGCTTCACAGGTAACGCTTCCTCTCCTCTACTTCTTCTTCGCTTCTTCCACTGACTTTCTCTCTCTCTCTCTCTCTCTCTCTCTCTCTCGTTCTCGACCTACAAGAAGAGAGCATGTCGCTATATACTGCTACATACCGTCATACTGTCACTCAGTGTGAGTGTGAGGAGCAACCGTTTAAACAACTTCCATTTAAATCAATTTTTAAAAATAAAACAAAAGTACGCATTTACTTTTTCACTAAATTGAACAAGTTTAGAGGGCGCGTGATCTGAAAAAACATTGCTGTTTTTTATGACACTCTATTACTTACTTTGCATAAGGAATATCCGCAGGCACGTGATATTTTGATGCTGGATCGAAATCTCTTTCTGTTCTTGGCAATGGGGGTGCAATTCCTTGATACTGCAATCGTAATTCCCACCATCGTGTGGTCATATCCGTGACACCGTCAGCGAATACTCGCCATCTCCACTAAAAGAATAATTAATTCCGTTACTACCATAATATTTTGGATTAAGAATTCACCGTTTTTCAAGTAATCTGTATTATCATTAGAGAATAACAGAAATTTTTAACGTCTTTTTCAGACTAGATGGAGCTATGAATTATAAATTATTTCAATTAATTTTTTCTGAAAAAGGTTTTCTCCTTTCGCTCCGCTGGGAGTCGAACCACAGAACTTCTGATTTCCGGTCAGGAAGATTTCCCATTAAGCTACTAGAGAGATCGAGAGAAGAAACTTTTTTCAGAAAATACACACATTATTTTCAGTGAAGCGAGAGGATCTTTTTTCAGAAAAATTCCTTGAAAATTTTGATTTGTACCACCTAGCAAAATAAATCGTGCATTTCTGAAGAAGGTTTCTTCTCTCGATCTCTCTAGTAGCTTAATGGGAAAGCACTTGACCGAAAATCAGAGGTTCTGTGGTTCGACTCTCAGCGGAGCGAAAGGAGATCTTTTTTCAGAAAAATTAATTAAAATCACCTTTCTTTATTAAAAGTTTAATTATTTTTTGTTGAAAATTCAACAATTTTATCAAAAAATCATCTTGGTTTGTTAAGAATTTAACTTTTTTATCAAAAATTAGTATTCTTGGCTTGAAAATTCAACAATTTGGTTGAAAGTTGTTTTACTTTTTGAATGAAAAATCTTTTTCGGTTAATACATTTTTTTGTTAAAAATTCATCTTCTTGATTAAAAATTTAACATTTAGGTTGAAAGTTCATGTATGCCCTTGAAAATTCGTCTTTTTGTGGAAAATTGAGTTTTTTGGTAGAAAATTAATTTTTTTGGTTGAAAATTTAAATTGTTGGTTAAAAATGACATTTTTTGATCAAAATATATATTTTTTGGTTGAAAACTCAACAGATTTGTAGAAAATTCGTCTTTTTAACAATTTGGTTGAAAGTTTTTTTATTTTTTGACCGAAAAATCTTTTCGTTTTAGAATGTAACCCTCTTGTTGGAAATTCGTCTCTTTTGGTTGAATTCAACCGTTTCTAATTTCAAAGATATTTTTTTTAAATATCAACTATTAAATTTTTTGTTAAAATATCATCTTTTCGTTTAAAAATTCCACATTTGGGTTAAAAATGCATGCAGCTTTATAATTAATCTTTTTTGTAAAAAATTGATTTTTGTTGTTGAAAATTCATATTTTTGGTTGAAAATTACCTTTCTTTGATGAAAATTTATATTTTTGGGTTGAAAACTCGACAGTTTTATAGAAAATTCGTCTTTTTGGCTTAAATCTTCAACAATTTGCTTGAAAGTTTTTTTTATTTTTTGACCGAACAATCTTTTCGGTTGAGAATTCAATCTTCTTGTTGAAAATTCGTCTTTTTTGGTTGAATTCAACCGTTTTTGAGTTAAATTGGAAATATATTTTGTTTGAAATATCAACTATTACATTTGTTGTTAGAAATTAATTTTTTTGTTAAAAATTTAACATTAGGGTTAAAAATTCATGTAACCAAAAATACAAAATTTGAAGGGGAAAATTTGTATTTTTGGTAGAAAATTAAGCTTCTTGGTTGAAAATTAAGCTTCTTGGTTGAAAATCCATATTTATGGTTGAAAATGACCTTTTTGGATAAAAATTTATATTTATTGGCTGAAAAGTCCACAATTTTTTAGAAAATGCATCTTTTTGGTTCAAAATTTAACAATTTCATTAAAAATTCATGCATTCACTTCAAAATTTGTATTTCTTGTAGAAAATTAATCTTCTTGTTTGAAAATTCATATTTCTGGTTAAAAAATAACTTTTTGTTGAAAATGTATATTTTTTGGTCAAACACTCAACAGTTTCACAGAAAATTCATCTTTTTGGTGGAAAATTGAATAATTTCGTTAAAAAATTATATTATTCTGTTGAAAATTTATGTTTGGATTGAAAACTCAACAATTTTGTTGATTTTTTTTTTATTGACTGGAAAATCTTTCTCTGTTAAAAATTCCACTATTTTGTTGAAAAATTATTTTTTTTTGTTGTAAATTTGCCTTTTTATTTATAATTAGTAAATACTTGTTTTAAATCGCTTACCTGGTCAACTACGTAAGCAAAGGGCAAGTATGCTACCTTTTGAAGAGCCATCAGCATTAAAAAATTAATATTACTTTCATAGTCGTCTAAAGTATTATTGTAAAGTCCAAGTTTATGCAAATGCTGTGGCGTGAAAATTGTGAGACCAACTGCATCACTGACTGCTTCATGGAAACCTGAAAAGAATTTTTCAGTAGTAGATAGGCAGAGGCATTTCTGGATCAAGAAACCTACTTTACCGACTTTGAAAACATTCTGCAGTTGAAGTGGTTCGTGTCCGTGCTAAGTTTCTAGAATATTTTCGAAGCCGGTAAGGTAGGGATCACGGAACCTACCTTACCGACTTTGAGAACATTCTGCAGCTGAAGTGGTTCGTGTCCGTGCTAAGTTTCTTGAATGTTTTCGAAGCCGGTAAGGTAGGTTTGGTGGTGCAAAAACTCCCCTGTCTATGTACTTTCAGTAAGTAAGATTTATTTACAGAGGGGCGATTGTAAATCTAAAATGATTCTCTAACTGACCTGGAATCGCTTCTTTTCGAAACAGGAACGGTTGTTCTTTGTATTGTAAATAATACTGCATATGTGACATTTCATGATGAGTTGAAAGTAAGTCCTCCATTGTTACTTTCGTGCATTGTTTTATTCTAAGTAAATTAGATCATTCATATTAGATGTGTTCAATTGATAATAAAAACCTAATTGACTTCCCTGGAGAAAGCATCGGATAGGAATTCCTTCCGAATCATTCCGGAATCTGTATCCGAACCAATCCGAGTTAATTCGAACCAATCCGAAAAAAATTCTACATTTCGATCGATCCAAACCAGTCAAAAATTAATCCGACTCAATCCGATTCAAACCGAACTCCAAAACGAAACAATCGGAACGAATCCGAACCAAAGTTTTAATCCAAATGAATCCGAATCAATCCGAACTCGGATTGATGTACACTGAATTTTCAATCCGAATGAATCCGAATGAATCCGAGTTCGGATTGAATTGGATTAATTCGGATGGAATATCGTTTTAGGTTAATCCGAGTTCGGATTCATTCGAATTGAAAATTTGGTTTGGATTTTTTCGGATTGGAAGTTTGTTTTGAATCGGATTGAGCCGGATTAATTTTTGACTGGTTGAGATCGATCGAAATGTAGAAATTTTTTCGGATTGGTTCGAATTAACTCCGATTGGTTCGGATACAGATTCCGGAATGATTCGGATTGGTTCAGAAGGAATTACTATCTTCTCTTACCTGTAATCAAATTTGTTACAAAAATCCCATGCACTGGGTGTGCACTTTACTTCAGTCTCGATGGGCTTGAAAAACATGGATGATTTCCAAAATTCTGGAGGCATTGGCTTCATTCCTAGCGATGTGAAAAATTCTTCCGCAATTTGAAACATTCTGTAAACGTTTTTTTTTTATTTTCTTTTATCCAGTGATGAAAATCTCTCCCCCTTTTTACCTGATCTTTCCCCCATTTTCTCCACTTTTGAAAAAGTTTTGATTTATTTTTCAGGAATGACACACAGAAATTCGTGATATAAAACAAGACGCTTTATAAGAGATTCTTTTAATGAGAGGGGAGAGTGTCCTAAGTCGGCACAGTAAGAGTTTTTCTCGAAAACAGAGGGTAAGCATGCTTTAATGGCGCTTTGATGTCTTTGGTCAGGCACCGGGTGAAGAAGTCGATTTTTGCTATTTCTCAAAATGGTGGTCCTAGGTCAGCACCCCCTGGTCCTGAGTCAGCACATAATTTTTTCCACTCGAATGTAAGAAAAAGGGTAGGTTTATGTAAGTTTCATGAGGAAACGGACATATTTAAACCATTTGCAATGAAAAAAACATGTAGAATATTGTCTAACTTCACTTATAGGTTGGACACCTACCAGAGACAAGCAACATGCAGTTAAAGCACAACCAAACTAAAAAAACAACAAGGGATGAGTGACATGGAATTAAAACACAACAAAATAAAATAACGCACAAAAAACAACAAAAGGCAACAAAAAAAGGTGCCAACTCAGGACCACCTGTTTGGTGCCGACTCAGGACGACTACGAATGCCTACACATTTAATGGGGCATTTCCGACAAATCCGAGGATGCAGGCTTAACCCACAGTGCCGACTTAGGACAATATCTCAGGACATAACAAATTAACTGAATTTTTAACTAAATACTTGAATTTTTAACCAGAAAGGTGAATTTTGAACTAAATAGTGGAAATTTTCTACCAAAAAAGATAAATTCTCCACGAAAAATGCAATAGTTGATATTTCAACAGAAGCATTTTAATTTAAAATAAAAAAAACTTGAATTCTTCCAAGCAAGATAAATTCTTAACAAAATAGTTATTTTTTGAACCAAAATAGATTTGTCAGTCAAGAAACAAAATAAACAACCATATTGTTGAATTTGTAAGATGAGGAATTTTGTTACAAAACAGTGGAATATATTTTCAAACCTAGAATAAAAATTTGGAAAAAGTTGATTTTCAAACAAATAGTTTAATTTTCAACCCAAAAAGATGAATTTTCAACAAAATAGTTACATGTTCCACCAAAAATATGATTTTTCAACTAAAGTAATGAATCTTTAATGAATAAAATGAATTTTTAACAAAGTAGTTTAACTTTTAACCAAGTAGTTGAATCTTCAATAAAAAAAGATGAATTTTAAATGGAAAATGTCATAGTTGGTATTTCATCCTAAAACGGTTTTTATTAAAATTTAAAAACAGTTTAAATTATTCAAAAGAGATTAATTTTCAGTAAAATAGTTGAATCCTCAAGGAAAACAAATTACTAATTTTCAACCAAATATTTGCTTTTTTAACCAAAAAAGTGGAAATTTCTAGCAAAAGAGATGAATTTTCAAACCAAAGATTCGAAGAGTGGAATAAATTCTTTTAAATATGGGTATATTTAATATTTATAATATCAAACAAATATTATAAATATTTTTATAATATGGGTGCTAAATTATATTTAATTTAAAACACGGCTCAATTTGAAACAAAATATGGATTTTTGCATGTTTCGATCAAAAAATTAAGAGGCCTTTTAAGAATTGTGAAAGGCTTCAAAAGAATACAATAACTTTTTCTAGATTCCCAGGAAAATTGAAAATGACTTTTTATTTTGAAAAGTTAATCTTAAGAGAATATTTAAAAAAATTTATGAAGATTCCCAAAATAATCAAAAATGGACCTGGAAGATTTGAAGGAAATATTCATATTTTGCAGGATTTCCAAAAAATTTTCGGAAGAATTCGAATCATTTTTAAAGATATATAGAAGATCTGAAAAAATTTATAACGATTTCCAGAATTATGAAAAATATATCTGGAAGATTTTAAGGAAATATTTATATTTTGCAAGATTTTAAAAAATGTTAGGAAAAATGTTAGGAAGAATTCGAATCTTTAAGAACTGTTCAGTTCAAAATAAAAATGTAAAAAACCGGGAAATGGCCGGAAATTTTTTTCTGTGGTTAGAACGACCATCCTGTCTATTTACTGAGAAAAATAGATTAGAATTTGTCAATTATTTTATTTATCTATTTTCAAATCTTCGATCTTTTTCATTTTTATGGATGTATTTCTATTAGCAGAAAATGCAAAAGTGGTTAAGAAGAAGTCGGGGAAATAAGGGGAGGGGAGATAAAGGAAGGGGTTGTATGGGAAATGATTACAGGGGATGTACAAGAAATAAGGGGAGGGATGTGTTGGAAAATGAGAGGCGGGGAAGTAGGAGAAATGAGAAGAGGGTAAGTGATTGGTAGGGAGGTAGAAGAAATGAGGGGAGGGAAGTAATGGGAAGTGATGGTTAGGGAAGTTGAAGGAATGGGGTGAGGGAAGGAGGGCAGTGATGGAAAATGAGGAGAGGAGTAGCGAGAAAGTATAGGAAATTAGAGGCTGGGAAGTAGAGGAAGTAAAGGGAGGTTAAATGAGGAGAAGGGAAGTAGTGGAAGTGATAGGAAATGTTGGAGGGGAAGTGGGAAAATTGAAAGAGGGGAAATGGGGGTAGGGAAAGTGAAGGTAGGGATATGAAGGGGGGAGGGATATAAGGTAAGTGAGGGTAAATTATGAGATATGAAGTAGGAGAAATCAAGAACAGAAAATGAGAGGTTGGGAAGTAAGAGAATTCAGTGTAGGTGGAGTAGAGGAAGAAAGGGACAGTATGGGAAATTACAGGAAGTAGTGGAAGTAAGGGAAATGAGATGAAGTTGGCTAGGGGAAGTGAGGTGATGTGAGGAGGAAGTAGATGAGGAAGAAGTTTGGGAAAGGAAGGAAAGCGAAGGTTGAAGCGTGGGGAGGGGGAGTATGGGAGGGGAATTATGGGATTATATATATTAATTAGTTGTTCAAGATTACCTTAGAGGAGTATAACCTTGAATCATCATGTCTAACGTTACATCGAGTTTCCTTGCAGCTGGGAATGGCTGCACAATGTTGAAAATTCCTTCCCAATTTTGAGCCCACATATTTCCTAATATATGAGCAGGAAGAGGTCCATCCCTTCTAATTCGATCACCGTATCGCTCAATCAGCCTTGATCTCACGTATGTGAACAAATTTTTATAAAGTGGTGTAACTGCAGAAATTACTTCTGCAATATTCTGATGAAAATATTCATCTTCAAAAACCTCTCTCATTTGATCTCCAGCATCAGCAAAACCTGTATCATTATATTCTGTCAAATTTTTATTCAGGGTGTCTATAACCTGACCAAGGAATCGGGAAATTGAGGTCAGTCTGTGGGTACGGTGACGGATACAATGTGCCAGTCGGGAGGAATCCAGGGGGGGGGGGATGGTCCTTGATTTGCCTCTTCTTCGCTGGGGCAAGGGTTAGAAAGGAGAAGCCAGGGAGATGTGACTTGGGCCGAAGCCCGGGGAGATCTGCCTTCTTGGTCTCGCGGACCGTACTTTTATGGGCTTCGCTTCAGAGCCAGCGCACCACTCGCGACGCAGGCGAATGGAGGTTCACTAGCGAGGATCGTTTCGTCGATGTCGCTGGGAGGGGGCTTCGCGCGATTGGTTCGCTCTCGCTGCGTCAAAATTTCACAATCGTTGGACGAACAGCGTACCGCGCTTCCACTGTGAGTTTGCTAGAAAGACTTTACCATTTTTTTCGGGGCTGCGCGATACGGAATTCTAAGTATTCTGACAGCTCAGGGTAGAATGCCTTGTCAACGAAAGAAAGACGAATTTTGGATGTGAACAGAGTATAATTTATAATGATAATTTATAATTATAAATATACTTAGCGGTTATCAAAATGACCGGGAATGTGATTTAGTTACCGGGATTTTGGAAATTAATTTCAATTCTGATTTATGAAAAGAAAATTTACAAGAAATATCCCTCTTCTTAAAAATTCATTGTTTCAAATAACAATTTCTTTGAATTTGAAAATGATTTTTTCTGCAAATACACATTTGCCAGAATTTGAAACAGAATTTGGAACAGAGAATTTTCAACATAAAACGGGAATTTTGGAAAAGAATTTTAATTCTGATTTAGAAGAAGGGAATTGAAAAAATCCCTGGTCCAAGTCAGAATTCGTAAGAATCTGAAAATTTCCTCTTCCAAATTTTAGAAAAAAGAAGTTATTTTATTTCTGAATTATAATAGAAAATTTTGTTGATTATGTCGTAAAAGAGCTAATTCTTGATCAGGAACAGGAAATTTTAAAAAGTAATTTTAAATATGATTTATAAAAAATGAATTCACAAAAACAATCCCTGTTCAATTTAAGAATTCATCAGGTGGCGAAAATTCCTGGTTTCAAATCAGTTTTTTTTAATGTAAGCAGTATGTTTTTTGCAAATAAAAATTTGCCAGAATTTGAAACTTCTCTCTTTCAAATTCGGGAAAAGCTATTCATAATATTATTTGTAGAATGTGTTAATTGGAAGAAAAACTAAACTGTATGACCGATTAGAAAGAGATTATTCTTAAAAATTTATTAACAAAAACTAAAAAAATATATTTTCAGAAGAGTACCGCTTTTCAAGAAATACTTATCCTCTGAATAAATAAGTGAGTGAAGATGGTCCGTTTCTAATTGTTTTTTTGAAAAATAATCAATAATTTGTTATTTTGTAAACAATTATCCACAGCAGGTATTCATGATGAGAAAAACTAAGTTTTTTCTACTGAATCGGCCAAAAATTAAACGAACATGTCACTTATCAAATTTAGTTATCCAATAAAAATTGATATTCTTTGAACAAATTTAATTAACAAATGCTAGTTTGCATTAAAAAAAAATTTATTTCGAAAAATTATGTAAAAAAATGTTATTGGAAAAAAATGATATGAAAAAAATGTATTAAGTCATTGAAACCTTCCCATCGCGAACTTTTCCTCCCCTACTCCACATACGTGTAAAAAAATTGTTTTGAAAAAACAATTGTGTAAACAAAATTTGATGAAAAGAAAAAAAATTTTTGAAAGAAATTTTTGAACAAAAATTTTGATTCAAAATTTTGTTTAAAAAAATTGTATGAAAAAAATTTTTGTATAAAACATTTCTTAAATTATTATTTTTTTTAAATATTTTCCTTGAACAAAAACGTAATTAAGTCGTTAAAACCTCCCTATCGCAAACTTTCCCTCTCCTACTCCAACTACATGTAAACAAAATTTTCTTGAAAAAAATTATATAAACAAAATTTAATGAAAAAAAAATTTCGAACAAAAGTTTACAAAAATGTTTGGAAATCAAATTGAAAAAAATGTTCCTAATTATTTTTCGAAATTGTTTTCCTTGAGAAAACTTAATTAAGTCGTTGACACCTCCCAACCGTAAACTTTTCCTTCCTTACTCCACTACTCCACCTACTTTCCCCACCACTGACTTCCTCTCTTTGGAAAAAAGTACGACGGACGGACGAATGAAACTATAAGGGTTCCAACCCGGGGCTACAAAACCCTAAAAAAAGTTCAAATCTGTTGAGAAATCGCTTCTGAATAAGAATTTGTCCACAGACATTTTTTTCGTTTCACTGTGCGTCCTTCGGGAGGGAAGTAGTGGAAAAAAGAGGAAATGAGGAAGAAGAAGGGGAAGTAAAACAAAATTATGGGAGGGGAAGGAGGGAAAAAGAGGGAAGGGGGCGTGGGGTGGGGAATTGAGTTGAAATAATTGAAAGGAAAGTGGGTGAAATTAGTGGAGGGCAGCAGGGGAAGTAAGCGTAAGGGAAGCTGGGGCAGTGAGGAAGAATGTTCGGGAGGGGAATTCGGGGAAGTGAAGGGAAATGAGAGAAGTAAATGTGAGTGGTGAAGTAAGGTCAATATGGAAAGGAAAGTAGAAAAAATGAGTGGAGGTGAAGTAGGACAAGTTAGAGAAAGAATAGAAGTGGAGTTAGGGGAGGGGAAGTGGAAGAATTGATGGAAATAAGGGGTGGGGGAGTAGAGTAGTGAGGGGAGGAAAAATAGGGGAAGTGAAGGAAATGCTACGGAGAGGAAGTAGATAAAATGAGTGAGGGGAAGCTAGAGGAAATGAGGAGCCGGTACGTAGAGGAAGTGAGGGAAAGTTAGCGGAGGGTAAGTAAAGGAAATGAGGGGAAGAAAAAGTAGAGGAATTGAAGGCAAATGCGGGGAGAATATGTAGAGGAAGTGAGGGGAAATTAGGTACGGGAAGTAGTGGAAATGATTAAAAAAGAGAGCGGGCAGTGAGAAAAGTGAAGGTAGGGATAGTAGGGTAGTGCGGGTGAGTAGGGGGCAAAAAGTGATTCCTAGGGAAGGGAAGTAGGGGAAGGGAGTGTTAACTGGGAAAGTGAGTGTTAAGGGAGGAAGTGAGAAGAGGGGGAGGTGGGGGGGGAGAAGGTGGTGGGGCGAAGGGTGAAGTGCGGGAAGGGTGAAGTGCGGGAAGGGAAAGTAGGAGAGGAGAGGGGAAATGAGGAGCGGAAGGAGAGGGGATGGTTTGAACGGTTTGAAAAAAAAGAAAATATTTTACCATTGAGTTTCGAAGCTTGATTTGCCAACTGAACATATCTCATGTACTTATTTTTTAAGGGTGGTCCAAGAGCTTCGTGCCAAGCCTGCCAATAGTGCATTAATTCATCATAGTCTCTGGATTGTGCCATTATTCTATTAATATCTGAAATCGAGTGATTAAATAAAATGAAAAATTCAATTGAAATCAATTAAAATGAATTAAATTTAATTAAAATAATCTGGAAATTAATACCATGATCCAAACTTAGGTCGCAAACGTTGTCCATCATCTTATAAGGGCATAATCTTGTCCTGGCATATAGTTCCTTCATTTCCACTATGAGATGGTGTATCTAGATTAGTTTAATATTAGGTTGAATTATTAGATAGTTGTTTTAATTTCAAATTTTTTTTTTTTTTTTTTTTAAATGTAAGACCTGAATTAGGTACCTCATTGAATTTATCATCTGTGAGCGAATGTCTACCCTTCACAGCAATCATCTTCAGTTGCCTTCTTGCCAAGGGGTCAGGTATTCGGGACCAAGCGAAAGTCACGGTTTTTTTCCAAGATGCTTTGTCAAATTTTAACTTCAATGTTTGATCTTCTAGCTAGAAGATTTTTTTAGTTATTATTATTATTCAAGTATTACATTTTTGATGTTAATGTTCTTAATTTTAATTTATTTAATTAATTATTAAATTTTAATTAATTAATTTAATTAATTAATTAATTAATTAAATGTTTGATGTTTAATTAATTAAAATGTTTGAAAGAAATTTTTAAACAAAAATGTTGACACAAAATTTTGTTTAAAAAAATTGTATTAAACAAAATTTTTGTACAAAAAATTTGAAGTTAATTTTCATAATTAATTATTCAAGTATATTTGCGAATGTATTACATAATTGTTCTATTTTCAGGGGGTAAATGATGAAAATAGAATCTATTTTTGAACAATATAGAATCATATTAATTTATTATTTATAAATCAGGGTAAAAAATTCTAAGTTATAACATTAATTTAGGTATTTATATAAGGATATACACATAATAAATTAATAAATATAAATATAATATACTGAATAAATATAAATATAATAAATATGATATAAATAATAAAAATAATAATAAAATGAACTGAATATAAATATAATATAAATATAATATTTATATAAATAATAAACAAATATAGATGATATTAATAATTAAATTCAGTTTTAAAGGCTCCACATTCCCAAAAGTGCAATTACAAATATTGCATTTTTAGTAAATTGATGAATTTTAAACCAAATAGTTAAATTTTCTACAAAAGAAGACGAATTTTCAAAATAATAGATGCATTTTTAAAAAGTAGTTGAATTCTTAACCCGGAAATGTAAATATGCACCAAAAAAATTAATTTTTATCAACTAGTTGAGTTTTCAATCTAAATGTATGAATTTTCAAGAAAAAATGGATTTTTCAATCACACGCTTAAATTTTCGACCTAAATAATGGAATTTTCAACTCAAAAAGACGATTTTTCAATCAACACTTTAATTTACAATCCGAGAAAGTTAATTTTCAAGAAAAAAGTTAATTCGTAACAAAAGATTTGAGTTTAAGAAAAAAGTGAATCGTCAAAAAAATATTGCAATTTTCTACTAAAATAGTTGAATTTTCAACCCGAAAATGTGAAGATTCATACAAAAATTTAATTTTTTATTGAATAGTTGAATTTTCAATCTAAAGTTATGAATTTTTAATAAAAAATTAAATTTTCAATAAAATACTTAAATTTTTGAGCTAAATAGTAGAATGTTTAAATCAACAGTTCATTTTAAAATCAAGAAATATGAATTTTCAACAAAAGAGTCAATATTCATCAAAAATGTTAATTTTCAACAAAAATGTTAATTTTCAACAAAAAAGTTAATTTTCAACCAAAAAATTAACTTTCAGCAAAAAAGTTAATTTTTAACCAAGTATTTAAATTTTCTACTAAAACAGTTGAATTTTTAACCCGAAAATATAAAAAAAAAAATTTAATTTCTGAATAAATAGTTGAATTTTTAATCTACAGGTATGAATTTTGAACAAAAAATTGAATTTTAAATTATGTACTTCAATTTTTGACCTAAATAGTAGAATTTTCAAATCAACAGTTCAATTTAAAGTCAAGAAATATGAATTTTCATCAAAAAAGTCAATATTCATAAAAAAAGTTAATTTTCAACAAAAAACATGATTTTTAACAAAAAAGTTAATTTTCAACCAAAAAATTAACTTTCAGCAATAAAGTTAATTTTTAACAAAGTATTTCAATTGTATACTACAACAGTTGAATTTTTAACCCGAAAATATGGACAGCAAAAAATTTAATTTTTGGTTAAATATTTGAATTTTCAATCTAAAGGTATGAATTTTTAACAAAAAATTGAATTTTTGATAAAATACTTTAATTTTTGGCATAAATAGTAGAATTTTCAAATCAACAGTTCAATTTAAAATTAAAAAATATGAATTTTCAACAAAAAAGTCAGTATTCATAAAAAAAGTTAATTTTCAACAAAAAACTTGATTTTTAACAAAAAAGTTCATTTTCAACCAAAAAATTAACTTTCAGCAAAAAATTTAATTTTTGATTAAATAGTTGAATTTTCAATCTAAAGGCATGCATTTTAAAGAAAAAATTGAATTTTCCATCGAATACTTGCATTTTTGACCTAAATAGTAGAATTTTCCAATCAACAGTTCAATTCACAATCTGAAAATATGAATTTTCAACAAAAAAGTCAATATTCATCAAAAATGTTAATTTTCAACAAAAAAGTCAATATTCATCAAAAAGGCTAATTTTCAACAAAAAAGTTAGTTTTAAACAAAAAAATTAACTTTCAGCAAAAAAGTTATTTTTTAACCAAGTATTTCAATTTTCTACTAAAACAGTTGAATTTTAAACCCGAAAATATGAACAGCGAAAAATTTAATTTTTGATTAAATAGTTGAATTTTCAATCTAAAGGTCTGGATTTGTAACAAAAAATTGAATTTTTAATAAAATACTTAAATTTTTGGCCTAAATAGTAGAATTTTCAAATCAACAGTTTAATTTACAATAAAAAATATGAATTTTCAACAAAAAAGTCAATAATCATCAAAAAAGTTAATTTTCAACAAAAAAGTTAATTTTCACAAAAAAAATTAACTTTCAGCAAAAAAGTTAATTTATAACCAAGTATTTCAATTTTCTACTAAAACAGTTAAATTTCTAACCCGAAAATATGAACAGCAAAAAACTTAATTTGTGGTTGAATAGTTGAATTTTCAATCTAATTAAAAAATATGAATTTTCAACAAAAAAGTCAATATTCATGAAAAATGTTAATTTTCAACAAAAAAGTTAATTTTCAACAAAATATTTCAATTTTCTACTAAAACAGTTGATTTTTCAAACGGGAAATGTGAAGATACATGAAAAAAATTAAATTTTGATTAAATAGTTAAATTTTCAATCATAAGGTATGCATTTTCAACAAAAAATTAAATTTTCAATCATGTATTTAAATTTTTGACCTAAATAGAAGAAGTTTCAACCTAAAAAGACAAATTTTCAAAACAGCAGTTTAATTTACAATACAAAATATTAATTTTCCACAAAAAAGTTAACTTTTAATAAAAATGTTAACTCGTAACAAACAAGTTAACTTTCAACAAAATAGTTCAATTTTAACCAAATATTTCAATTTTCTACTGAAACAGTTGAATTTTCTACCAAGCTAGTTACATTTTTCTACAAAGAGATGAATTTTTATTTTTTAACCAAAGAAATTTATTTATAATAAAGTAGTTCAACTTCTAGCTAAACATTAACCAAAGAAATGAATCTTCAACAAAACATTTTTTTGTTCACAAAGTTATTCAATTTTCAATCTAGTTGCTGAATTTTCAAAAAAAAAGATGAATTTTCAGCAAAAAAATTTAATAGTTAATATTTAAGCGAAAAAGGAGTTTAATTTTAAAGCAAAAACAGTCGAATTAAACAAAAAATAAAGAAAGTTTTGCCAGATTAGGTTTTTACAATAAAGTTGAAATCCTACAAAAAAAGAAACGAATTTTCCACGAAAATAGTGAAATTTTTAATCCAAAAAGCTGCATTTTCTACAAAAGATTTGAATTTTAAACCTAAAGATATAAAGATTTTAACAAACAATTGAATTTTCAATCTAATAGTTGAATTTTCTTCCCCAAAAGTAGAATTTTCAACCCGAAAATATGAATTGTAAAAAAAAATTAATTTCCAACCAAATATTCAAATTTGCTACATTTTCAGATAAAAAAATCAGTTTGAAGAAAAAATTGAAGAAAATCAATTGAAGAAAAAAGTTTGAAGAAAAGATTTTTCAGTCAGGAGAGAAAAAAAAACGAAATTGTTGCATTTTCAAACAAAAAAAACGAATTTTCTGCAAAAAAATTTCAACTGTCAAACCAAAAAGGGTTATTTTTTTAAAAAAGATGTTAATTTTTCCACAAAATAATGAAATCTTTAACCCAAATAGATAAATTCTCAACTAAAAATGTTGCTATCAAACAAAAATAGTTGAATCTTGATATCTTATAGACTAAATATTAATGTTTAAATAAAAAAAAATGAAAAATTGATAGCAGTTCGAACTCGAAAGTTCATTGAGTCACTACCCGATTCGGGTAGTGTTTCTAGGTGGATATTTACTACCAGTGTGGGTCCACCACACCCACGATGGTCCAACAGCACGCAGTATTCCCGAACGGTCATCCATCCAAGTACTAACCGCGCCCAACACTGCTTAACTTTAGTGATCTTACGAGAACTGGTGTTTTCAGCGTGGTATCGCCGTTGGCGATAAAATAAATGTTTAATGATAAATGTTTAAATAAACATAAATTTTTTTGTAATACTTAAAAAACAAAGGTAACTTTCCTGTGTTATCCTTCGGAACATTTTAGATCCCTTTACAAATTACAGAATCTTATTCCAGTATTTATTAAAATTATTATCAGCAAAAATATTTTCTGTTTTACCATTTTGCGGCGATTGGCGTCCGTTATGTTGGTAGCAAAATTCCATTGAGAATTCATTACTCTGTTACACATTGCAGCTCCTTCACGATCATATTCCCTGAGAAATTGAAGAGCCTCGCCGAGATTGACATTCAGTCCCTAAAAAAAATAATTTTTATGATAAAAATTAAGGTGCTTCAAATGACTCAGTTTTTAGAATAATACAAAATACGACCACAAGGATGAATTTTTCAATGTGATATTTTTACCACATAATCTAAAGGCTGATACGTGTGGACAACCAGAGCCCCTTTTCCAAAAAATGTTCTTCTTTTTTTTTGTTAATTAAAAATAGGCTTAATTTGTCGCGCCTGGAAACGGGCAACGCGCCACTGGGAGTGTACCCATGGTGGGCCGGAGGCCGGAAACAGGCGCTCATTGCTCAACGTTTAAATTAAAAAAAAAAAAAAAAAAAAGGAACAGGAACGTTTTTCGAAAAAAGGGCTCTAGTCATGCACATGTAGAAACCTTCAGATTATGTGGTAAAAATATTACATCAAACAGTTCATCATTGTAGCCGTATTTTGTATTATTCTAAGAACCGACTCAATTGAAGCACCTTAATATAGTTTGATTTATGTCCTCATTAATTCAATCTCAGGCGTGAAATTGAAAATTATTTTATTTACAGCCGGAATAGGAGTGGAGCCCATAAAATAAGCAATAAAAATCCAAATTGGTACTGAGGCCCTCATGCTAACGCGGGTATGAATGAAGGCCTTTTTTCTCCAAGCATATCTGATATTGGGCGATGCCCATTTTATCGCCAGCTACCTGCTTGCTCTACCCTCTCTACCCAACTTTCCCTCATATAATAATTATGATGTTCAATTTATTTTTCTATATTTTATTCAATCTTTTATCTAATCTTCTTTCCCTCATGTAGTTGAGGGATCGCCAGACGCTGTCAATAATTTTTTATTTAAATATTCTTAATTGTTTGGTTTAAGATTTATAAATGCAAAATTATCTGGGATTTTCTTCAAAACTGTAGAATATCAAATTAGAGAACTTGATAGTTGCACAATTTTTAATTTCAAGGATTTGTAATTGAAGAGTTTTGAATTAAATTATTATCATTATTATTATTACTCATTGCAAAATTACAAAAATTTTATATTTCTTATTTCATTCCTCATTAGTACAAAGGATCCCCTCCCCTGTTGGAAAAGATTGGTAACAGCGTCTGGCGATCCCTCAGCTACATAAGGTGAAGTTGGGTAGAGGGGGTAGAGAAAGCAGGTAGCTGGCGAGAAAATAGGCATCGCCCCGATAATTGTATCCAGAAATAAATCCAAAATACTGGGCGATGCCCATTGATCGCCAGCTACCTGTTTGCTCTAACCGCTCCATTCAACGTCCCTTTAAACAGCTGAGGGATCGCCATATGCTGTCACCGACCCTTACGCTTTACCAGCGTGGTCGTCTATTATTATATTCAAATACAAAATTATACAATTTAAAACACCAATTTTATGGGGACTTAATTTTTTTTCAATTTCAAATAGAGTTAACAAATTTAGGGATTCTATTATATAATATTTTTATACTGCTGATTGCAAAATAATTGTATTTTTAATTTTTCTTATTTTACTCTTAATTAGTATCCCCTGCTCGGAAGGGTCGGTGACAGCGTCTGGCGATCCCTCTGCTACATGAAGGGAAGTTAAGTGCAAGCAGGTAGCTGGCGATGAAATGGGCGCTGCTCAAAATTGTTAATTATAACTGATTTTGTAAGAGAACTAGAGCTGAAATTCAGAAAAAAATGTTGCAGGTTGAAATTGTTTATTTAACAATAAATATTCAGAGATTCATGTTTTTTCTTTTTCTCTAGATAAAAGTTGAAGTCCTCATTTAAACCTAATGTTGAAGGGTCATTTTATTCCTTAAAGGTTTCTCTACAAATACCTTTTGTATATTTTTATTTAAAAACATTCCTTTACTTTTAAATAAATGGTCGAAATTTAAAAAAAAAATTCTATTTTCAATCCAAAAATACGAGTTTTCAATCAAGTAGTTTAAGTGTCAACCAGAAAAGATTTTAATTCCAAACTAAAAACAGTTACACAAATGTTTTTTTTTTACTTAAACAAAGTTTATGGGATTCAAACACATTATTGTTTAGCTTAATGAAATTCTATTTGAATCAAACAAATTCTATCTTTGAGTTAGGATAAACAAATATTTGTTTGGTTCAAACAAATTTTACTACATTTAAATACATCATTGTTTGACTCAAAGTATTTGAATTAAACAAATTCTATCTTAGATACACGGTGAACAATTTTTTTTTATTTAAACAAAATTTATAGGATTCAAACACACCATTGTTTAGCTTAAAGAAATTCTATTTGAATCAAACAAATTTATCTTTGATATAGGGTAAACAAATGTTTTTCGATTCAAACAAAAATTATTGGATTCCAAAACAACATTGTTTAGCTTAAAGATATTTTATTTGAAACAAACAAATTCTATCTTCAAGGTAAGGTAAACAATGTTTTCTTGTATTTAAACAAAATTTATGTGATTGAAACACACCATTGTTTAACTTGAAGAAATTTCATTTGAATCGAACAAATTCTATCATTGACGCAGGCTCAAACAAATATTTGTTTATTCCATTGAAACAAAATTTATTTGATGGAAACACACCACTTATTAACTTGAAGAAATTTTTATTGAATTGAACAAATTCTATCTTTGATATAGTGTAAACAAATGTTTCTTTGGGATAAACAAAATTTATTGGATTCAAACACAATATTGTTTAGTTTAAAGACATTTTATTGGAAACAAACAAATTCTATCTTCGACATAAGGTAAGTGAATCTTTGTTTGGATCTAAACAAAATTTATGTGATTCAAAGAAACCATTGTTTATCTTAAAGAAATTCTATTTGAATCAAAGAAATTCTATCTTTGATTCAGGATAAACAAATGTTTGTTTGGTTCAAACGAATTTTACTGTATTCAAACGTCCTATTGTTTAGTTTAGAAAAATTTTATTTCAATTGAACAAATTTTATCTTTGATATAGGGCAAACGAAAGTTTGTTTGCTTCAAACAAAATTTATTGACTTTAAACATACCATTGTTTAGTTTAAAGACATTTTATTTGAAGCAAACAAATTCTATCTTCGACATAAGGTAAGCAAATGTTTTTTTGGATCCAAACAAAATTTATTTGCTTCAAACACACCATTGTTTTGCTTAAAGAAATTCTATTTGAATCAAAGAAATTCTATCTTTGATTTAGGATGAACAAATGTTTCTTTGGTTCGAACAAATTTTACTGTATTTGAATAAACCATTGATTAACTTGAAGTATTTGAATGTAACATATTCTATCTTTCATATAGGGCAAACAAATCTTTGTTTGGTTCAAACTAAATTTATGGTATTCAAACGCCCCATTGTTTAGCTTAAAGAAATTTTATTTAAATCCAAAAAATTCTGCCTCTGATATAAGGTAAACAAAACTTTTTTTTATTTAAACAAAATTAATACGATCTAAGCACACCATTGTTTATGGGATTCAAACAAATCATTGTTTAACTCAAAGAAATTTGATTTCAATTAAACAAATTCTTCCTTTGACATAGGGCAAATAAATGTTTGTTTGGTTGAAAACAATTTATTGGTATCAAACACACCATTGTATAGCTTAAAAAAATTCTATTTGAATGAAACAAATTCTATCTTTGATTTAGGATAAACAAATGTTTGTTTGTTTTATACAAATTTTACTGCATTCAAGTACACGTTGTTTAACTCAAAGTATTTCAATTAAACAAATTCTATCTTTGATATAGGGCAAACAAATTTTTGTTTAGGATAAACAAAATTTTCGGATTTGAACACACCATTGTTTAGCTTAGAGATATTTGAATCAAACAAATTCTATGATTGACGCAGGCTCAAACAAATGTTTGTTTAATTTGAAGAAAATTTGTTTGATTGATAGAAAATTTATTGCATTCAAACACACTATTGTTTATCTTAAAAAAATTTTATTTTAATGAAACAAATTTCATTATTGACTTTGATTTTTTTTTTAATTCTCAGGATTAAATCCTGCAGAACTACTTCAGAAACAATTTTTCAAGTTTAAAATTGGGTCCCAATGGTATAAACAATTTATATAAATAATTATTAGAAAGTGTTCAACCGCAACGAAAAACTTTATCTACATCAAAAATGCCTAAATATCTCATAGGAGTGGTATTTAGAATAAAAAATAACGATTACTCAAGAATGGCCATTGTTATAAATATTAGAATAAACAAATTGTATTTTTTTTCGAAGCATTGTTCTTCCAATCAAACAACTTTCAAGTTGATTCTAAATTATAATGAATAGCTGCGAAAAATATAAATTTTGAATATTTTTGTTGTTAATAATATCTAATAATATTATTATTAGATAATAATAGAAAATTCTAATTTTTATAAACAAAATATTGAACAAAGATTATTTTGCGATAGGAATAATTAATAATAATTAAAATTAATTTTAAATAATAAAAAGTTAATAAAGTTCAAATTTAGGATATTCACTTTTCACGAATTATTGTGCAATACCAGCATTCTCGATTAGCAACAATAATTGAGTCGTCTAATCTGTGAGTGGGCGAAAGATGCAGCAGAACTTGTTCCAGAGATTATAAAATTATAAGAAGAATTCTAATAAAAAAATAATTTCTATGAGGTTCACTGAGGAAAAAAATTTTCTCCCAGAATATTATAGTATAGCAAAAAAAATGAAAAAATAGTTTTGTTTTTATTTTGTTTATGAAAGACTCAGTTTTCTATTATAATTACAAAGTTGCTTATTCAAGTACCACTATCTTGATGCATTAAAATAATTATCATGAAAAAGCTGCTTATTCAGACGTAAAATTGCTACAGATTGTTTATTTAAAATTTTGTTGATAATAATAATTCTGAGTTGATGCCACACTTTCTTGATGGAATATAAAAACTGAGACAGCTGCAATCTTGTTTAAGAGAAAAAAATTATTTATTATTGTCTTTGTTGAAAATTGAACTGTTTTGAAGAAAATCGGCTTTTTGAGTTGAAAATGTAAAGATTTGGTTGAAAATTAACTTTTTTTCGAAAATTAACTTTTTCTTTAAGAATTGAACTTTTTTGTAGAAAATTCGGCTTTTTGAGATGAAAATGTAACAATTTGGTTAAAACTGAACTTTTTTTCTCGAAAATCAACTTTTTTGTTGAAAATTTATATTTTCTGGTCGACTGGTTGGCAGTTTGACAATTTGACAATTTGGTTGAAATGAACTTTTTTTGTTAAAAATTACCTTTTTTGTTAAAAATTACCTTTTGTGTTGAAAATTGAATTATATTGTGGAAAATTCGGCTTTTTAAGTTGAAAATTTAACAATTTGCTTACAAATTAACTTTTTTTCGAAAATTAATTTTTTGTTGAAAATTTATATTTTCTGGTCGAAAATTTAACTATTTTGTAGCAAATTCGGGTTTTTGAGTTGAAAGTGTAACGATTTGGTTAAAAATTAACTTTCTTTCGAAAATTAACATTTTTATTGAGAATTGAACTTTTTTGTAGAAAATTCGGCTTTTTGAGTTGAAAATGTAATAATTTGGTTAAAACTGAACTTTTTTTTATCGAAAATTAACTTTTTTGTTGAAAATTTATATTTTCTGGTCGACTGGTTGGCAGTTTGACAATTTTACAATTTGGTTGAATATGACCTTTTTTTGTTAAGAATTACCTTTTGTGTTGAAAGTTGAACTATATTGTGGAAAATTTGGCTTTTTATGTTCAAAATTCAACAATTTGGTTAAAAATTAACTTTTTTTCGAAAATTAACTTTTTGTTGAAAATTTATATTTTCTGGTCGAAAATTGAACTATTTTGTAGAAAATTGGGCTTTTTGAGTTGAATCTGTAACGATTTGGTTAAAAATTAACTTTTTTTCGAAAATTAACATTTTTATTGAGAATTGAACTTTTTTGTAGAAAATTCGGCTTTTTGAGTTGAAAATGTAATAATTTGGTTAAAACT
>CAKNXH010002076.1:243173-302464 GCA_932178445.1 Andricus quercusramuli | reverse complement strand
GACAATAATTGTTTCTCACGCCTAGCACAACCCAGCACAACTTTTAGATTTTTAAATTTCGCAATTTCGAAAATTTTCGAATTTCACAAATCATTTTGAGAAAAATAAACTGGTTTTTCGCAAAAAAATATAGATCTGAGTTAAAAGTGTATAGTACAATAATTGGTTTTCACGCCTAGCACAACCCAGCACAACTTTCAGATTTTTGAAATTCACATTTTGAAAATTTGTGAATTTCAAAAATCATTTTGAGAAAAATAAACTAGATTTTCATGAAAAAATATAGACCTGAGATAAAAGTGTATAGGACAATAATTGTTTTTCACGCCTAGCACAACTCAGCACAACTTTTAGATTTTTGAATTTCGCAATTTCGAAAATTTTCGAATTTCAAAAATCAATTTGAGTAAAATAAACTAGTTTTTTATGATAAAATATGGAACTGAGATAAAAATGTATAGGACAATAATTGTTTTTCACGCCTAGCACAACCCAGCACAACTTTCAGATTTTTGAAATTCACATTTTGAAAATTTTTGAATTTCAAAAATCATTTTGAGTAAAATAAACTAGTTTTTTATGATAAAATATAGACCTGAGATAGAAAAGTATAGGACAATAATTGGTTCTCACGCCTAGCACAACTCAGCACAACTTTTAGATTTTTGAATTTCGCAATTTCGAAAATTTTCGAATTTCAAAAATCAGTTTGAGAAAAATAAACTAGATTTTCATGAAAAAATATAGACCTGAGTTAAAAGTGTATGGAACCATAATTGTTTTTCACGCCTAGCACAACCCAGCACAACTTTTAGATTTTTGAATTTCGCATTTTGAAAATTTGTGAATTTCAAAAATCATTTTGAGAAAAATAAACTAGATTTTCATGAAAAAATATTGACCTGAGATAAAAATGTACAGAAGAAGAATTGTTTTTCACGCTTAGCACAACCCAGTACAACTTTCAGATTTTTGAAATTCACATTTTGAAAAAATTTGGATTCAAAAACCTAAGTAAAAAGTGTATAGGACAATAATTGCTTTGCACGTAGTGTCTGAAAAATTGTTTTTTGAGAATTTCGGGTCAAATTTTGACTTTTCGGGAAAATCTTTTACGACACAATTGAGCACAAACCTAGCACAATTCGGCACAACTTTTTATTTTTAGAAAAAACAAAATGGCGGTGCTGGCCCGGAAAAGTTTTTTTTTAATTTTGGCTCCAATTTTGATTTTTTTGAAAAATTATTTACGGCACGATTTAGCACAAGCCTAGCACAATCCAGCACAACTTTTGTTTTTTAAAAAAAAACAAAATGGCGGTGCTGGCCCGGAAAATGTTTTTTTTTTTTAATTTTGACTGAAATTTTGAATATTTCAAAAAAATAATTTCAGCACAATTCAGCACAAACCTAGCACAATCCAGCACAACTTTTTTTTTTCGAAAAAACAAAATGGTGGTGCCAACTTCTTGGACATCTATAAAACAGACTTATGGGGGTGATATTTGAAAAGTGATATTTTATTCGTATTCCATGGCTGATTGTGAAGACAAATGTTGAGTTTGAACTCGATTGAGATAATGTTGAGGATTCTGAATAAGATTTACAAAAACGTCTTTTTTTCTTATGGGAAATACATGTTAACACAGAAAAAATCAAGAAGAAAACTTGTTGCAGGAAATTTTTTAGAGCAATAAAGTTTTGTTCAGCCAACCTCGCGTCGTTCAAAATACATGCGTTTGTCATGGAATAAAAAAGAAAGTTTGACCGATATTTGTGTAAAGTTTATTCTGTGAAGTTAATTTTTGTTGCAGAGAATCTTTCGTCGGAAATCGATGTAAAGTTTATCTTCTGTTTTTTCTGTGAAACTTCATGGGGCTTGCGGCACCCCTAAATATCATTTTTTTCAATCAAAATAAATTCATTTATTTTTGGGTGGATTCGAACAAATTTGGGTGGTGTCCCCATAAAAATTCGAAAAAATATTTTTGGACCACCCTAATATACATATGTGGGGCCTAAAAGATGTAAGAAAAGATGTGTGTAATTTATATCACGTTAGGTCTACATTTACTTAAATTCAGTGCACGTAGACAAGGATAAAAAACATTGTGAAAAAGTTAAGTGATGTAAATTAAAGAAATTGTCGCTCTAACATTACGATTGTAGATCGATAAAAGATTTTTTTGCGAAATCTTTCGTTGCAATAGAAAGGAAGTTTGTAAAATGTTTCTCACGTACATTTGCAAATCAAGTGTTCTCATAAAGTTCCAACATGAAATTAGAACAAATTTGCATGTATATATTGATTGTTTATTATTTCTGAGATCATTTCAATTGTATTCTATGTACGTATAATAATTATAATGGATCTATATACAAATTAAAACTTTTACCTGTAGTAGTTTTGGACTTTAATAGGTTGTTTTAAAACACTAATTTCTCCATTGATTTCACACTCAACAATTTATGAAGCCATTGACATTTTACTGCGGCTTTACGTTAATGCAAATAATGCAAGGTCGATGACAATAGGATTCACAACCTCACTATATAAATGGCTTGGCGCAATAGGTGCTTGAACTTTCTATAATAACATATAATTTTTCTGTAGCCTCAAACACTTGCTATTCTCATTCCAGGGATTTTTTCTAGTCATGGTTGTTTGTAACATGCACACATTTTAGAAGTAGTGCAGCATAATTGAAAAATCTGTCGCATACCTATTTAACAAGAAAATCCCACAATAAGTTTTACAGTCAGACTTCAACAGTTCCAACATCTACTTCTATTAGGCACAAAAAGTGTCTTATTCTAAAATTATTTTTTTTTATTATCTTGAATCCATACTGAAGAGAAGTGATATAGTACCCTAGTATGAAACTAAGAATGTCACATATTTTTTGCCATAGAAATTAGCTGCGAAAAATTTGCGTTGTGAAGTGAAACAGTGTAAGTGGTGAAATTTGGGTAATCTTTTTTTTTTAGAAAGTAAAATACCGTTTAAAGTAATTTTGAAAAGAAAGCGTTGGTATTAACCCAAGCGGAAAAGTGATATATAGTGTGAAGTATTATATATAACTTTTATTTGTTTTATACAACTTTTATATAAAACTAATGAAAATTAGATATAGTATTTCACACTACTAGACCAATGGAAATAGCTCATCAATTAACAGAATTTAAAAAAAAATTCGACGAAAATTCAAAACATTTTGCAAACTTGAGTGAGTGATTATAAAACAGTATCAAATATACGAAACCTTCGTGATGCGGCAACATTATTAATTATAAATCAATTATTTTTTTGTTAAGCACTCTCCAGCGAAAATAATGGAGGTTCCTTTTGCAACACGGTGCGAATTTAATCTGGGAATAATTTGAAAAAATATAAGTTTGTTGATCATTATCAATGTTCTCAAGTAGTAAACAGTTTGCAAATCTAATATGGTGTTAGTACTAAGATAATTATCACTCAGTACGATTTGCGAAATGTTCGTGTTTTTTGGCTGGTTTAACAAAGCACCTAATTTGTTTAATTGCAATTTTAATATTGTTGTCGACCGTGCGACGTTTTGCATATCTAATATTTTTTCGACCTCGAAATTTCCAACATTTTCTACCCAAAAACACAACCTTTGCAATTCTTGCAGGAATTTTTTGAGTCGAATTGCAAAGAATGCAAAATTAATATAAAATACGATGATTTGCGTTATGCATACTGTTGTGCAAATAATATAATAGTCTCCTCTCAATGGAAAGAAGCAGAAACAACATTTTGCAAAACCTTCGTAATTTTCGCTAGAGAGTGATAAACAAAGAATAATTTGTTTATAATTAATAATGTTCCCAAGTTGTGAAAACTTTGCAATTGTAATATGACGTTGCTATAATAAGTTCTTTATTGCTCAGTACGATTTGCAAAATGTTTGTACTTTTTTGCTAGTTTACAAAAGTAACTAATTTGATCGATTGGAATTTTGATATTATTGCCGGCCGAGAAACATTTTGAAAATTGGATAATTTTTAGATCTCGACATATCTAACATTTTCTACTCAAAAACGCAACCTTCTTAATTTTCGCTGGGATTTTAGGAGTTGAAATTACAAAAATTGAACAATAATTTAAAAAACGATAATTTTCGTTATGTATTTAGTTCTGTAAATCGTATAGTAGTTTCTTCTCAATGAAAAAAGCAGAAACTACATTTTGCAAAACCTTCGGTATTTTCGCTGGAGAGTAATGAAAAAAATAATAATTTGTTTATGAATAATAATGTTGCCGTATCACGAACGTTTTGCAAATTTAATACAGGATAGTGCCTGAGTTTATAATTACTCACTCAAGTTTGCAAAATGTTTTGAATATTCGTGGAGCAATGGGATTCGAATTTTGCAAATTAATTTTTCCAAACAAATTGCTGACCCGATCACGTTTTCCAAAATTTTATTTTATGTTCAACATATAAAAAAACAACTATGCCATTTTTTTGAAGACCTGCGGAATTTTTGTTAATTGACTCGATTTTTATTTCTAATTCCCCTGGTCTATACGTATAAATCATATATATTTTTTCCCACCTGGGAAACAAATGAAAATATTGTTATTTAGGTTTATAAATTAAATTTTTATTTTCTGTTATATAATTATGTACCGATTAAAATGGAAGATTATGAAATTCCAAAAGTATGTAAGAAGAAGAGGCTTCTAATACAATAATAGATTAACTATAATATAACTCGAAATTAAGAATAATAATACATAACCCTTAGATGATCTTGGATATGAGGTAGACTATAATTTTTTTCTGAATCGTCTGCTTTTTCATGCAGAATTATTTTACGAGAAAAAAATGCCTCCCAATGCATCGGGTGTTATTAATAAAGACGAATCTGAAGATGGAGATTCCTTCGCATTGTCGGTGGACAATTCTTCGAAGGAAATTAAAAAAGAAGATGGTTCAGAAAAGGCTTTCGAAATTGAAGTAGGAAAAAATTTGAAAACATCATATTACTTTGGAGCTCAATTGAAATGGTTAAATATCATCAGCATTGCGATATTGCATATCTGGGCTATTCATACTCTGTTAACCGCTCCCCACTTACAGAAGAAATTGCTTTTCCTTTACTGTAAGTATCCGGAAAACTGGATGTTTAAAAATAATGTTAAGAAACAATATTATAAATATATATATAATATATTATATTATGTAATATATTATATGTTTAATATGAAATAAATATAATTAATTCATCATATTTAACAAAATGCAGTGAAACAGAAGTTAATTTTTGTTGCTGGTAATTTTGAATGGGTGGAGTTGGACTTCTTTGCATCGAAACAAAAGCAAATACAATAAAGTTGACATCGTAACCATACCTATAATGTGGTGGGTAAATCCTACCATGTGAAGGTTATTTTTGTTGCTGGTCAAGATTACTTTGAAATCGGGGTGAAGATTAAACTTAATTTTTTCTGAGAACTAACCCGAGTCGAAATTTAGGCCCTACCTTGAACCTATAACTCCTACCTTAGTAAGCGCTAGAGCAGCAAAGTAGGTTCAAAATAAGCAGCGATTTCAATTCAATTTAGACCCTACTTTGACGCTAAAAATGTCCGAAATCGGCCGTTTTTCCACGTTTAGCGTCAAAGTAGGGTCTAACTTAGAACCTATTTTGGTGCTTCAGCCCCTACACTGGCAATAATAATATTAATAAAAATAATAATAGCCTAATTTCGGTAATGGTTATAAATTTTTATTTCGAGTTCCCTTCTCTGCATAAATACTTTCATTATCAACTGTACCTCAGGAACTTAATATTGAAACAAAACTCTAGAAGTATACAATTCTTTGTTTGTAATGTTTTTTATCATGTCATTCGAAAACTTATTTGTCAAATATCGTTGACGTTCACTTCAGTTTAGTGGAAAGATTCCTCAAGAGAATGAAACCGATTTGGGTTGAAATTATAGACTAGTCCGACAATTTTTTATTCAATTTTTTTGTCCGTAACCACCAAATTTGGTTGTCTTTCGCAAGTCGAAAATCTGATTTATATTTTTTTCTGACTATTTGGGACGATAGAATTCGATAACTTAAGGCACAAATGGAAACTTCAGTTTCGGCTTTCTAAGAAAATTAACATTTTCAGAAAGAATCCTTTTCTTCTTGCTTAAATATACTTTATTACTGCTGATATCGAGAAACGGACCGATTCACATAGGCGCAAACCAATTCAGTTTTAAAAATCTTAATCTGCAAATGACAGAAACGCAATTCACGGAGTCGCATTTTTCAATGGGTTCTTGTTTCCTGGGTGTAGCTTCTAAATATTCAAAGTAGGGCCTGTAGGTTCAAATGGAGTCAAAGGAGGCTCTAATTTTTCATTCTCTAGGAGTAAAACCTCAAAGTAGGGACTATAGGTTTAAATAGCGTCAAAGCAGGTTCTAATAAGGAGCTGAAGGTTCAAAGTAGGGTTTAAATTTCGACTCGGTAAAAAACCAGGAGTCCTGAAACCTTCGAATGAGATCTATCCTTTCTGTTATTTTGAGAATTAAAAACAAAATATTTCTTTTTTATGCATGAAATTGTATATGAGTCCATTCTATTGAAAAAAAACTCATTTTGTTTAAAGCATTCTCCATGGTATATTTTTCTGGCTTTGGTGTAACCGCTGGCGCACATCGACTCTGGACTCATCGATCTTACAAAGCTAAATGGCCTCTCGAAGTTATTCTTCTTTGCAGCTACTGTTTAGCTGGGCAGGTGATTAATGATTAGACACTGCAATTAAAAAACTGAATACAGTGTAGGACGTCTAAGAAGAAATTTTTCTTGCTCTATATACCTAGCTTATAAATTATAAAGTTTATCAAGAAAGATTTCTAGCACAAAAATCTGTCCATATTCCAATAAAGGAGAAGAGCAAAACCAGCCTTTCAGAAACCTAATCATAATAATACTGAAGCAATTTGTCTCTTCAGTGAAATAATTACTCGTACCTCACTTCAGCCTTGTGCATCTAGGAGGACGACATATTCATATTTTTAAACTCAACTTTTAGTCGTATAAGAAACTGGTTATAAGATTCCTAAATTCACTCCAATAATTTTCATTTTAAAAAGGTCATAGTTGAAAATTAAGCCATTTTGTTGAAAATTCGTCTTTTTGGGTTGAAAATTCATATATTTTGGAAGAAACTGCATCATTTTCCGTTGATAATCACAAATTTTTGGTTGAAAATTGATTTGTTATTGTTCAAGATTGAACTATTTTGATGAAAATTTGACTTTTTGTTGAATGAAACTGTTTTCGGTTCAAAATTATAGTCATGCTCGGTTGAGAATTCAACTGCTTGGTTAAGAGCAAAATTACTCTGTTAAAAAATCATTTTGTTGGTTGTTGATTCATCATTTTAGTTGGAAATTTATTTTTTCAACTGACAATTCAACTATGGCATTTTTGGTAGAAAATGAATCTATCTTTATATCAAATTTATAAAATCCAATTATTTTAGTAGAAAATTCATACTTTTGAGTTGTCAATTCAATTCAACTTGTTTATTAAAAATTCATATTTTTGGCTTGAGAAATCCACATGTTGGATGAGATTTTTTATTTTATTAACTGAAAACTCTCTTTTGTTAAAAATTCATTTTTTCTTGGTTGAAAATTGATTGTTTGCAGATTCTGATATTCCTGAACTGTTAATGAAATCTGTTATTAAACCATAGTGCTGATTGCATTTTTTCTAGAGTTCTAATTTAGCAAATTCCTGTTCTGATCTTTCAGAATTCAATATATGATTGGGTGAGAGATCATCGTACACATCATAAATACTCCGAAACAGATGCAGACCCACACAATAGCAGTCGTGGATTCTTTTTTTCACACGTTGGCTGGCTGATGATGAAAAAGCATCCGGAAGTCATTAAACAAGGACGTCAAGTAGATATGAGTGACATTGTTTCAAATCCAATCCTGGCGTTTGGTAACAAGTATGATATTCAATGATGAACCTTCTTACAATAGTGAAAGAATTTTTATAAAAAAATAGTTAGCGATTCCACTAATAAATATGATTTATACAACTCATTGAATTCATATTCATAAATTTTGTATTCGAAATTGGCATATTAGTTCCAAATATAATTGACAGAAATTTTTTTGATGTCTTCTATTAAATTTTGCAAATGAATTTGTTATGGTTTCTGGATTTTAACATCTGCGTTAACAATTTTTTGCCAATTTTGATTTTAATACATTTTCATACAGCTACGACACTTTTGAAAAGCAAATAATATACAATTTTATGCATTTTGATCAATGCTTTCAGATATTTTATACCTCTGAAGATACTATTCTGTTTTGTGGTACCGATTAGCATACCAGTTTACTTATGGAATGAAGAGTGGTATTACGCGATTTCTTCACAATTCTGCCGTTACGCTTTTTCATTGAATGCTGCATGGAGTGTCAATAGCGTCGCTCACATATGGGGAAACAAGCCATATAATAAGTAAGAAAAGAAATATATGTAATTATTTAATGTTCCTATTTCTGGTGAAAAGTAATCTTGAATATTTTCATCGAGTTCAAACCATTTTTAAGTATTTATAATGTGATTTTTTACAACTTTCTTGAACTGGCATCATATGAACTGCAAGCCTGCAAATTTCCAAACAATAAAATTACAAAACTCCACAAAGATGAATTTTCGTTTTCTGAATTGCACGAAAAAATACTTCAAAACATTTTAGTTTGAGATTAAATATTTTAGATTTGTTTTATACAGGAGTATTACAAAAATTGTATTATATCAAATCTATGAACCTTCTCACTATAAATATATTGAATCTATAAATATCGTATACCATTTTTCTATTTACACAGATACATAGGCCCAACGGAAAACAAGTTCGTTGCTTTTATAGCGCTAGGTGAAGGTTGGCATAATTACCATCACGTATTTCCTTGGGATTATAAGACTTCAGAATTGGGAAACTACGGATTCAACTGCTCAACAGCATTGATTGACATGTTTGCAAAAATCGGCTGGGCTTATGATTTAAAACAACCTTCTAAAGAATTAGTCAAGGCAGTGATCGAAAAGAAAGGCGATGGCTCTCATTCAACTGAGCAACTCGAACCCAGACACAAATTAGACTAAGATTTATTATATTTTAAATATTCATTGTTTTGAAAAATGAGTATTAAGTTAAGATTTATTCATATATACTAGGATTAAATTTAAGAAAATCGTATATTTCGGACCAGTCGAGGAACCAGTGAAAAATAGAATTTTATATACATACATATAATAATTTAAATAATGTAAATACGTTATAATTATAGTTTTTGAATAAAATTCTTTTCCTCAAATTCTTATCTAAGAATAAAATTATGAACAATATCAATTAATATTTCAAAATTTAGAATATATAATGAATGAATCAAATGATTTGGTAGAATTATCTTAATTTTTTAAAAACTTTACATTGTTATAAACGTATATGTATTTGTATTTGCATACAAACGATAAGCTTTCACAAATTAAATGTAAGCAAGAGAATATGTAATAAAATCAATATCATTTGCTTTTATATATTATTGAAATCGTTCTGACATACAACAGAAGCAATTGTAAAGCAAAGCAAAAGATTATCAATGATTTGATTTTTTTACAGACTGCTTCTAGGACGAGGAAAATTTTTCATGATCAACAAAATGTAATAAATTAACAGTTATGTAAGCTGCAGCTGAGGATAAATTAACTGGATGAACTAACCAGTTTGGAAATGTGTTGGAGACGTAGTTTTCAATGGAAGAAGTGCAAATTACAGAAACCTCTTAAAAACACTTCACTCAATGTGACGTATACATTGATTTTTGATTAGGACCCTCCTCACACATTGCCAGTATGGCGCAAAATCACTCTCTGAACCAGAATTAGCTATTTTGCGGTATTATTATTATTATTATAGATTAGCAGTTCGAACTCGAAAGTTCATTGCCTCATCTACCCGAGACCGCCACACATCTCTGTCCTGTGCATCCTCCATCCAGTTTAAGTAATCATGTCCTAGTTCTTTTAAATCATCCCTTACATTTTTCTCCCATCTGTTTCTCGGTCTGCCTAAGGGTCTCTTACCAATCGGTCTCCCTCTTAAAACTTGCGCCACTGTTCTTTCATTTCCCATTCTTGCTACATGCCCCGCCCATCTTAGTTTACGCGCTTTCATTACTCTATTAATATTTGCTGACCCGTAGAGAGCATGCAGCTCATCATTATGCAGTTTTCTCCATTCGCCGGTCTCTTCGTCCCTTTTTGGACCATAGATTTTTCTAAGTACTTTATTCTCAAAAACTCTAAACCTATTCTCCTCTCCTTTCGTCAGCGCCCACGTTTCGCACCCGTACATGACGACCGGCATTATTATTGTTTTGTAGATTCTTACTTTGATGTTTCTAGATAGCAATCGCGATTTTAATAGTGTGTTTGCTGCATAATAGCACCCATTGCCAGCGTGCAGTCGCGCGTTGATTTCCGTTTTAATCTTATTTTCGCTAGTTATAATTGACCCGAGGTATTTAAACTCGCTAACCCTTTCGAATTTCATATTTCCGGCTGTTAGATCCCCGTCTTGATTACTTTGTTCAGATCTGACGACGGTGATATATTTTGTTTTCGTTTCGCTAACCTCCAAGCCAATATCTTTGGCTTTTGTGATCAAGATTTCTGCATTTTTTGCTACCGTTTCTTTATCATCCCCTAGTATGTCGAGATCATCCGCATATCCAAGAATTTGTATTACCCCATTGAGGGTAGCACCGGTCGGATTCGCCTGCACTTGCCTAACCACGTATTCTAAAACTAAGTTAAAAAGGACGCACGAAAGTGCATCGCCCTGTTTCAGACCATCGCGGATCGAAAACTCTTCAGATAACCTTCCGTTTACGCGTAATCTTCCCCTACTGCCGCTTAAGCAAATTTCGATAAGTCTAACCAATTTTCTTGGCACACCCAAGAACTCCAGGATCCAGTACATTCGCGCGCGTATAATAGAGTCGTAAGCTTTTTTAAAATCGATAAATAGCTGATGCACTGCTTCATTAAATTCCCATTTTTTTTCGAGCAGTTATCTAATTGTGAACATTTGATCGCTTGTAGATCGGTTTCGGTGGAATCCACACTGGTAATCCCCAATGATTTCCTCGGCGAGAGGAGTTAGCCTACCTAAGATTACATTGGACAGGATCTTATAACACGACGACACAAGTGAAATTCCCCGATAATTGTTACAGTTCATTTTATCGCCTTTTTTAAAGATAGGAATAACAATAGAGTCATTCCATTCCTCTGGAATGCGTTGTGTTTTCCAAACTGTGCGTATTAATTTACAGATTTGTCTTTTGAGGCAAGGGCCTCCATTTTTTATCAGTTCAGCCGGTAGGTCATCGATGCCCGCGGCTTTGTTATTTCTCAACTTCTTTATGGCCATTTCTATTTCTATATCAGCAGGATCATCAATTAATAGATCAGCAGTGTGGATTTCGCCGAGATTACCTTCAACGGGGGCTTCGCGTACATTTAATAGTTTATCGAAATATTATTTCCATAAATTCAGTCTCTCTGTCGCATCGGCTACTAGATTGCCATTTTCGTCCCTCATTACTTCCGTTCTACTTTGAAAGCCTTTCCTTATAAAATTGACTCCCCTGTACAGCTCGCGCGGGTTATTCTGTTTATTATGCGTTTCTATTGCTAGTATTTTATTCTTTTCCCACTCCCTTTTCTTGGATCTATAGAGCCTATTTGTACTTTTACTAATCTCGAGATACTTCTTATGTGTTTGATCGCACTTATTTTGTAAACTACTTAGTCTGGCCTTCCAACGTTTTTCAAACCCGAGTTTGCACTCTTCGTCATACCATGGTTTGCTTTTTGTTACTTTCTTTAAACCTATCGTAAGTTTCGCGGCTGTCTTTACCGCCTTTTTTATATTGCTCCATAGGGTTTCCGGGTCCTCCTCGTAATTATTGTTATCGTCTCTCTGTTCTTGGAGAGCATCAAAGCTATTAGAAATCTCAACTTGATAATTTAATGTTTCTGTTGCTGTTTTGAACTTATCTATATTGAAACGAACTGTTGGCTCTGTGCGGCTTGTTTTCTTAGTTATTGCTAGCCTAGATCTTATTTTTACTATCACGAGAAAATGGTCTGAATTTAAATCCGCTCCCCTATACGATTTTATATCGAGAATGTTTGTATGACGTCTTCTGTCAATTAGAACGTGATCAATCTGATTGTCAGTGTTACCATCTGGTGATCTCCAGGTGGCCTTATGTATATTTTTATGCTTGAAATATGTGCTTTTGACAACGAGGTTCTTTGAAGCTGCAAAGTTTATTACTCTAGTTCCATTATCATTACTGACCTCATGCAAACTTTCTGATCCTATTGTAGGCCTATACATCGGTTCTTTTCCAATTTTCGCGTTGAAATCTCCCAATACTATTTTTGCGTCAAAAGCTGAGAACTTGTCAAAAACCTGCTCGATTGTGTCGTAAAATAGATCTTTAGTGTCTTCGTCTTTGTCCTCGGTGGGGCAGTGCACATTGATTAATACCTGTTTGCTGAAAATACCCTTCAGTACAATGTATGATAACCGATCGTTAATGAATTGCATGTCGATAGTGAAAAGTATAGTTATCCTTAGAAATTGACGCGAAATCGCCCGGCCAGCATGTTTCTTGGAGTGCTATTGAGTCAGTATTGTAATCATTTGCTATCTTAATGAGTTCGCTAAATCCGCCAGTACTTAGGCTACGCGCGTTTAGAGTTCCCACCCTTAGATCTTTAACTGTAGTTTTTTGTTTTTGCAAGTTAGCCATGGTAGTTTCAAGATAATCCGCACGTTAGGATCCTATTCCGATCGTAGGTAAGTCCACTGTCCCAGGAGTGATAACCCCCATACATCCCTAGGTCTAAGTATGGGAGCTTTCCGACTCTGACAAGGACCATGTCAACTTGTCGTCAGACACATTACAGTTTCATCCTCGTATCCTAACGTCCCCCTGCAAGGCAACGCGCCTACTGGCATCAATACCCCTTCGGCCCTATACAGGCGAATCATTCCACACATCCCTTGCAGGCAGTGTCATCGCTGCGGTGTCCAATGGGCAGCAGGATTTTTCCCTTACAAGATTTTTAGTTTTGATTCGGGTAGTGTTTCTAGGTGGATACACGCTGCACCTCGGCCTGCCAGGACCCACCCATTGCGTATGAACGTAACTGGTGGGTCCCCCCAAGCCATGGTCATCGTGTTTTCTGCCAGTGCTAGGCCAACATCTTAGGCTGGGCTCACCACACCCACGACTGGTTCCTATCGGCTGTCCGCGGCTGCTTATTCTTGTATTCGCAGCTAACCTGAGGGGCTGTTCAGCCTAACGGGCCGTTCCTCTATCCGCAACCCGAGGACGCGCTGCGTAGTGGTGACAGGAACCCACCGAGCAGATTTTGCGGTATATTGGTTGTAATTATTCCTTTTTTCATTTTTTTTCTAGATAATTTTCAGTGAATAAACCTAAAAGTTTCATATATATTTTTATTAACTGATAATCATTTATAAACGTTTTATTTGTTTATTTATTTAATTATTTTCCTCATTTAATCGGAAATTATCGATATCCTTATTACAAGATAAACTAATTAGGCAATATAAAAAATCGAGGCCATATCATGTCACATGCGGAACGTCTCCCTGCGGCACGTCACACCTGCAGGATGTCACATCTGCGGCATGTCACATCCACGGCATGTCACATCTGTGGCACGTCTCATCTGAGGCATATCACAATTGCTGTATCTCTACCTAGCGCATCTCTCACCAGTGGAAAGGGATTCGACGATAATATTATTTCTGTGACCAGTCTCAGGGGTGCCTTCCCGCCCCGCGAGACGTTGGTAAAGCGGTAGGGGTTTACCAACATTATTTCTTTGGCCAGTTACAGGAGTGCCATGAGAGATGCCGCTAAAATCTCAATTTCACTAGGAGAAATGTTGTGCGGGAGAGAAGCCACTAGATAGAGATGCTCAGATGCCGCAGTTCTGACATAATGCAGGTGTGACATGCCTCAAATGTGACATGCCGCAGGTGTGACTTTCCGCATGTGACATGGTGTATCCCCAAAAAATCAGTACGTTCGAATCAATTCGTTCTTCATTGTTTGAACAATTTTTTATTGTCCTTTTCATCTGCAATTTTTTTACGTTCCATTATCCTAAAAATCAGTCTAGGGTAGTTCAAAAAAAGCAAAGTTAGAATTTGGTTTTGGGGAAGGGCTAACTTTGTGAGGTTACTTTTCCTGCATGACCCAAAAATCAACCTCTGAGCGTGAATCAAGTACTTTGCGGTATAGTGCTAGTAAATATTACTTTTGTGTGGTTTTAATTTCACAGTTCATTTTCAGCCATCAAAATAACAAGATAAATTCAATCACTTATTAATTAATATTTGTTTTCATAATTTTTGTCTTCATATTCTATCGCGAATTATCGCAAATTTTCATTTGTTTGGTATTTGTAAAAATACCAAAAAGACAAAATAATTATCGAACAAAATTGAATCCACCGTACTGATTTTGTATATATATGAACTAATTACTTTATTTCGTTGTAAGGGTACCGATGATCGACGATAAAATGTAAAACAAGAATTTTCCAAATAAATAAAAATTGTTTAAAGAAATGAAACTTTTTTTTTCAATGCATAAAACTTTCCAATTGGACCATTAAAAACGGTACGTGATAGTAAAACTACACAAAAGTAATGTTCACGACCAATAAACCGTAAAATTTAACTTCGAACTTCCTTTGGAGAAAACCTTCATTTCTACAAATGTGAGACAGAAGGCGTAATTTTCAATTAATCGAGTGTCAATTGCAGGGAACCTGTTGAAATAACTTTCCCAAATTGTGACATATGCATTGAGTTTTTATTTCAGCCCCCTCACCCCCTTCCAGCATAAACAAAAATTATCCTCTAAACGAGGATCAAGTATTTTGCGGTTTATTGATCGTGAACATTACTCTTGTGTAGTTTCACTGTCACATACCAATTTTCAAGTTTTATGCATTGAAAAAAAAATTTCATTTGTGTAAACAAGTTTAGTTTATTTGGAAAATTATATTCACGTCGCTCAAAACAAAACAAGCAAGAGAACGATGCTTTTGTTTCAAGACAACTTTTTCTCTGAGTCTACATTTTTGTAATTTACTCGTAAAAGAAAAATCACATTCAAACCCGGCTTATACCACGATAAAGCTCACTTTATTATGCATAAGACAGGTCCCCAATTGTTCATGTACAAAAATTTATTTCGAAAATATCCTTCGCGAGAAGATGAAAACCGTGGTTTTTTCGCGTCACTCTATCGTCGCTTGACTTTCGATGAATGACATCTTTGAACTGAACAGTGTGAAAAATTTGTGAAAAATCATATTGACTGTGCTATCTTTTGTAATATGCGTAGTGGAGAGCTATATTTTTGCTCGAATTGCTTGGGTATTATCAACAAATGCAATCGAGTAATAATTAGAAATGACAATCTTGAAACCCACTGATTTGGAACAAGTAATCTTGGAAGACCGATGAATGATTGTGTGGGTGTGTGAACACCCACGGGATACCAAAGCTAAAGGATCTCCTCGGGGTCTGCTCACTCATAAAGTGCAGCCTTTTTCTGAAAAGAGAAAAAAGATACTTCGATTTCCAATGGCTTTTCATACAGTTGCTATCCCATTTCAATGAGTAGACCCTTTTGCTTCTGCCTCATTTCGGGGGCACCCCCAATGGCCTTCACGGTAAGTCGGGACTCTCCAAACCGTAAACAATCAGGGCCGTATGAATCATTTCTGTTACAGTTTCGTCCTATGAAGAGATTTTTTTTCGTATTTTTGCAATTTTGTATTGCGATATCCTAATAAACTGTGAATAAAACTTCTAAATTGCCACTTACGTAAATTCAAGAAAACATTCCGTGTTTATGCTCGAAAATCAAACTTTATCAAAGTACATACATGTGTACGTAGAGATACATATAAATATGTACAAGCAGGTATCCGAAAGTATCCGAAACCGTATTATCACTTGTTTTCGAAGATTTTTTGTACAAATATTCATAACTTTCCACTTCATTCCTCAACTCAGATTCGCGAGCTGTCACATCATTGTACGTATTCTGAGCGATGAATCATTTCTGTAAAATAGACTCTTTTGTCGCATCTACTTTTACTTATTTTATGAGCTCATATTGATGTGTAAACGTTAAACGCTTCCTTCGGGTTTTCTGCAACATTTTTGCCACTTGTTTTTGGCTTTTTATAATGTACAAGCATAACTGCACCTAACCGAACACTGACATGAAAGCTGACTGAAGCAGACGACGCGACTCACCGCCGAGAGTACTGCCTGCTTCTTTCATTCACTCCTGCATTATTGTGGAGTTGCTGCACTGACTTCGCAGCGCCTCTCTCTCTCGCCTCCTTGGCCCACCTCATCCGGTATATCGGGATCCGGTAAATCGGGATTCCGGTGTAATCATAGGTTTCAAGTTTGTTATTCCTCATTATTATTTGATTGTTTTTGTTGAAATTTCCCAAGTACTTGAAGCCATAATATAACTCCCTACTACGTATATTACTATAGATAAAACAGTCATCTCCAAATGCATTCCACGTTAATTTTCAATAATTTATTGGAATTTCGTATCAAAGTTAGTATAGTCAAAATATGAAAGCATCTTTATGATCTAAAAAAAATTTCGCTTTGTTCAGTTCAAAGATGTCGTCATCGAGAGTCAAGCAATGACAGAGTGACGCGAAAAAAAAACACGGTCTTCATCTTTTCGCAAAGGATATTTTCCAGACGAAATGTTCTACATAAATAAAAGGGGACTTGTTTTAGGCCCAATAAAGTAAGCTTCATAATGGTATTATCTGTGTTGTCATGCCATTTTTATTTTACGAGTAAATTACAAAAATGTACAGTTTCTTCGGAGGGGCCTTCGTGAAGTGAACGAATAGTAGGCGCGGGGTTTGCTGGTATGTGAGGAAAATGGTCAATTATGTTAGTCTCCGGAAGCATGGAGGGTAAGTGAGAAAAGGAGAACAGAAGTAATAACGAAGTAGCACACCAAAAGATGGCAGACTGCCCTGCTCGTTGCATCAAACCCGCTACGATATGTCTAGTCCCCTCCAAATCCCTATGTTCATGCCTCTCAGGATGGAACGCTGGGTGCCGAGCTCTTCTAGTAAAATTCATCCTGTATCCGATTTCCTCGAAATACAGCATGAAGCTGTGATCATTCTTGGCTAATAAGAAGGGGAATGAGAGCTGGGTGCGATGAAAGTTTGGTGAGTATAAAAGTCAGGGGTGTGAGTCTGAGTGAGATTGAAGGGCGCAGATGAAGGTTGTGAATGTGATGGAAAAATGGAAAGATAATTGTGGGCTGATTTTGAAGTTAGGCTGGATGTTATGAGAAATCGGGAGTTTGTCAGGGGACAGGAGTTGTGAGAGTGTACAGAGTGAAGAGGTAAAACGAGCAGATAGTGTAAAAGAAAAGATCGCAACAAGAGAGGTAGTTTAGTGCTAGTTTTGTGAGAGTTTAGGGGCGAAAAAGTAACGAGTAAGGCGGGCGAGGTTTTTTACGAGAGTGGTTCCAGTATGATGAGTCTTACTCAGTAGTTTAGAAGGACAGCATGTTTGTAACATGGATTCCAGGCAGGGGGTGACACAAGAGCGTTATAAGCAATGATGATCAGATCTTACCTGGCAGGAAAGGAGAAGAAAATGGCTAAATGAGCTAAAGGGCATGCAATTGGGAATGGGTGAGAAGAAGAAAAAAAAGTGGATCTGGGACGAAGAACTAGAAGAATTGAGAGCTTGTGAGACAGGACAAGGAAGGAAGAAGGACACATAATAGGGTAATGAGAAGGGAGGGAACGCATCTGAGTTAACTCATGACAAAAAGTACTAAAGCCAATGATGAAAATGACCTGAAAGTGGCATTCTGGAATATGTCAGGATCAAAAAACAACAATAAGGAAAATTAGAACGTAATAATGATGAGTGAAGCATGGTTGGCTAAGAAAGATAGAACACGTAAAAGGGTAAGGGATAGGCGGCATGGTTTCAGGGGTCAGGAAAGATCTGACGGTAAGACAGAGATCAGAGGAAGATAGCGAAACAAAGGGCGGATTAATGCCAAGAAGAATCGACGTAGGAAAAATAAGGTTAGCGATAGTATGCGTTAGTACAAGAAGAGAGGAAGACGAGAAATGGAATGTTATAAGGAGTTAGATGGAGGAAAAGGAGGAAAAAAGGGGTGGCCAGTGTTAATAGGGGGCGACCTAAATGCTTGGGTTGGGCATTAAGGGGGAGAGGTATTGGATGAAGAGAAAGATGTATGTATCCATAAGAAACTCAAAACATAGAGGAACAGTTAGGGAAGTTTATATCGTACTAATGCATATATGAGAGACAGAGTAGGTTCTCTGTAATGACAATAGAGAGTGGGACGAGGATCTCGAAATAATCATCCTGTAGGTAAAGGAGAAACCGTAATGGAATAAATTCTAGCAGAGGAAAGAATAAGGAAGCTGATGGTTCCAATGGAAATTGGTAATGAGATAGGCTCTGAGCATTTCCCTGTAATAGCAATGTTAAGAGGTGGAGGTCCTGAGCATTCTAGAGAAAAAAAGAAAGCGGGAAAGAAAAGAAAGGTAAACATGGGCCGATGGGAAAGAGATAAATTAAAAGAATTCAGAGGAAAAATGGAGAATGAGAATTTAAGATTTATGGAAGGAAAAGGGGTAGACAAGATAATAGAAAGAATGAAAGGGATGATTTAGAAGGTAAGGGAAGAGGCAATGCCAAAAGGAGAGGAGAAATGGCTGAGAAAAGCATGGTTGGACGAGGAATGTAAGGAGGGTAAGAGAGAATGAAGAAGTGGGTAAGCAAATGGAGAAAAGGATATATTTACAAAAAGGAGCAGAATAGAAGAAAACGAGAGTATGAGAGAAAGCTGAATGAAAAAAGAGCAAAAGGAGAAGGAAAAGTACACGCAGGAGGTAGAAAAAAGTAGTGAAAGGAGGGAAAGAATGGAAGGTGAGAAATAGGCATAGAGGAAGAAGGTAGGACATAAATAAGGATATGAAATTGAGTGAATGGACAGAGTACTTCAAAGGATTATTAAGGAAGGGGGGGGGGGCAAAGCATGAGGAAGGTCATATGGAAGGTATCAGAGGAAGAAGGGGAAAAAGGGAATGACATAAGCAGAGAAGAAGTGAACAGGGAAATAGGAAGGCTGAAAAGAAATAAGGTAACAAGAGAGGATGGTATTGAGAATGAAGCGCTAAGGTACGGTGGGGAAGTAGTGAGAGAAGATGAGTGCAGGTTATGTAACAAAGTATGAAGAGGTGCAGGATGGTCTGAAGAATGAAGGACGGAACGACTGATGCCGCTAATACATAAAGGAGAAGGCGAAAGGGTAGAGGAATATAAAGGAATCATGCTCATGTCGGTGGGCTATGAAATCTATGCGGAAGTTCTTAGAAACAGGTTTGAAGGACAGAAAAAATGAAGTATTTTACACAACCAAACGGGCTTTGGGCAAAAAATGGGAACAAAAGATAATATTTATATCCTAAATTATCTAGTTAATAGGAATTTGGAGGTTGAAAAGGGAAAATCGTTCGTGAGGATCGGCAAGAATATTTTATTTCATTCTAAACTTCCACCTTGTCCGTGGACTTCAAAGCAGCGTGCGACTTATTGAACATAAGTTTCCAAGAGACTAGGTTGAGAGTAATGATAGGAAATGAGAAAGGAGAGCAATTCTGGACAGGAAGAAGGCTGAGGCAAGGTTGCCGTTTGAGTTCCCTATTGTTTAGTATAATGTTGGGTGACTTAGAGGAAAAGTTAAAGGAGAAAAGAGAAGGGTGGGTGATCCTAGATAACAGTGAGATTCACTCTTCAGCATATGCGGATGATGTTTTTTTTAGCATAGGACAAGAATGGAATGAACTTGATAATGAGAGAGTTTGAAGGATACGTGAGAGGAAAATATTTTAATGTGAATGTAGGTAAGACCAAGATAATGTACTTCAGAAATAAAAGGAGTAAAGTAGAGCATAAATGATAGATTAACGGAGAATTGTTGGAAATATTGGAGGAGTTCTGTTACTCACGTTCTGGTTCAAAGCAGGGGGCGGTAAGAAACTGCAAGTGAGGAAAAAGATGGAGTGTGTCGGTGAAATAATCGGCCAAGCTTGGGGCATAGAGGGGAGAAGATTCTAGGGCGACTAGAGGATGCGAGTATGGATGTTCGATGTCTTGGTCTGGGCAGTCTTGTGTTATAATGTTGAGATTTGGGGATGAGAGGATCGTAAGAGAATCGAAAGTCTTCACGAAAGATTCTTGAGTTGGGTCATGTTGGTGGGTTAGAGCTGCCCCGGATATATGTTGAGGAAAGAACTAGGAAGGGAGAAATTGATGGTTAGGCAACTTGAGAGAGCTTGGAAGTTTGAAGAGAAGCTGAAGAGGGGAAAGGGGAGAGGGGAGCGAAATTCTTCTAACATGTCCAAGTGCGATTGGGAATAGAGAGAGGAGAAGAAATACAGGAGGTTCAAAGTGGTAGGATGAGAACCAGAAAATAAGGAAAGAACGTGGTATCCAAGAAGGATAGACTGGCAGGAGATAGAATTGGAGATGGTAGTGAGGCAGGGAGAGAATAGATGGATGAACTTTATGGGATTAAAATGCAACAATTGTATAAGATGGGTAAGTTGGAGGGAGAACCAGAATACCTGAAAAAATTTAAAAAGGGGAGTAAGTGAAAGAGGATGGTTCGATTCCGAATGGCTGATGGAGTGAAAGCATGTCGATTACTGGATGGAGAAACAGGAAAAATTATGTAGAGTGTGCGGTTATGAAGTGCAATATTGGGCCTATGTGTTAGAAGTGTGTACTGGAAAAGATAAGAAAGGCAGAAGTGTGAATAATTGTGAGAAAGGAATTTTGGATGGAAATGATCAGGAAGTGGGATGGATGAAGAGACTGGAAAAACTGCAGGAAAAAAGGGTTGAGAAGCTGAATAAAGCCAAGAGTTTTCCCTGGGGAAAAGAAATAGAAAAAATTAAATTAGAGAAGTAAATTACAAAATCGAGAAAACTATGAAATTAAAAGATGCTAAGAAGAAACCTAAGCCCTGGAAGCTCGCTCGTTTGTACATAGTCCGTAAACAGTAGGAAATATCCCAGAAGTCAGAATTTAAGCTAACTTAAGTTATATTTAAGCTATATGTAAATTGTAAGTTACATTAAGTTGATTAAGGCACTTATGTATCTAACTAATTATAAAGGAAACGGAGGCCCTCAAACAGAAACTTTTTAGAACCAAATTTCATAAATGTACCAATTTTTACATTCATATGAATGAAAAAATAAGAGAATATGATGCCTTTATCTACAAAGAAAGAGCATTATGATAAGTGATTCATATTCTTCATAAGAATTACATCAGCCTGCTAAGTGAGCGCGTGTTATATATACTTTGATCGCTGGCGGACTTTAGTCCACATTTTACAGATCGCCATCAAAATCTATACTGAGAAGGAGAATTAAGTATTTTGTTAAAAACAAGCATGATCACTACCTGATATAAATCATGTCCTCTATTTAATCTCCCAAATAACGTCTGAAATAATAAAAGAAATTACAATGTTTTTATGCACATTTTGAAGGTGAATTTCAAACGAATTGCAGTATCTTATCAGCATAATTGCATACATTAATTTTTCTTTGCATGATGAAAGAAGTTAAATTCAGTTCAATATAAGTTGGAGCATAAAATTTGGGAAAACTTGAATATTTCATTTGCTGAGAGACAAGTTTGTTCAAATACATGGAATAAGTAATCAATAATTATCATTAACTTAAATTTTTTAAATTTCAATTTTCAAATTTCAATTTTTTGCTTCAACTTCAACTTCTTGCGTAACACGACAAAAAATCATATGATTATGCTGAGAAGTACATAAGCGCTCGATAATGTTTGTATTTCGAGCTTCGCGCTCGATTATGTATTCGCCTCGCGCTACGCGCTCGGTCTTTGTATGTACCCCACATTTGTGATTGTGAATTCTCCTTTGTTGAAGCTCCTTTAGCTTCAACGAAAACATTCTCATCACGTATCTCGTGCTTTACATTTGACTTTGTCCAAAATCTTAACTTTTATACAATATGTTCAACACTTTTATATGAAATGTTTATTACATTTATTTATGAACATAGGCCTGGAATTACTTATTCAGATATTGCAAAATGAAGTACAAATTTTATTTATCATGGGTAATTCAATATTTGTTTCTTATTTTGCATTAAATTTTAGTTCAAGCTGCCCTGAAAAATGTATAACTCCGAAAAATTCATATTATTACAATTCATAATATGCATTGGTATTGGAACATACGTATTATCATTGCCTTGTTTTTATGAATAAAAAAAGCGCATCCTATGAGAGAAAGAATTTTGTTATTAAACATTTTATTGCAACTTGTTTCGTTTTTTCATCAATTGTATTCGCTTATTTTCAATGTTATTTTTAACAATTTGAACTGCAAATACGCATCCTAGCGTGAAGTGGTTATGAGCAAATATGTAGATATAATTTAGGCGAAGATTTTTCTTAAATAAAATGTTATTGTAGCTTGTCTCCTTTTTTCGAAGGGGTTTTTTTTTTAATTTTCAATATCTACTTTTATAACAAGAGTTTATAACGCAGATCTTTTTTAATTGAACAACTTTTGCCTCTTCATTTTCCTTTCGTCTCTTGTGTCATTTTTCCGAAAGTTTAATTTTTTTTAATCTTTCTTTTTACAATTTAAAGAAAATCTACTTGTTCTGCCTGAAAATTATCAATGACAAATTTGTAGATCCTTTTTGCGTAAACAACTTTTGTACCTTATTTTCTTTCCCTGCGTTGTGCTGTTTTGCAAAAAATTGAATTTGTTTATTTTACATGTTATTTTTCACAATTAGTACAAAAACTACGCATCCTATCAAAAATTAATAATGGCAAATTTGTAGATCTTTTTTGAATGCACAATTTTCGTTCATTTAACTTTTTTCGTATCTTGTATAGCTTGACAGCAAATTGGAATTTTTTATTTTTCATTATTTGTTATTGCGATCAAAACTTGAATTTTCGCTTTCCCAAGAAAATTCAGAAAGTTAATATGACAATCCTATAGGTTATTCAAAAACCAATGCTTTTCTCCTTTTGACTTTTTTCATATCGCACGTTGTTTGGCTCAAAATGTTCATTTTCGTTTTTTTTTTAATTTTATAAATGCTATAACTATGGTAATTTGTTTCTTATCGAGAGGAGTCATCATGATAAATTTTTCGTCTTTTTCAATTCTATGAACAGCCGTACATAAAAATTTCAAATTCTGAAAAAAGTGGTCTCAAAATTTTCCAAAACAGACATACTAATGAACACACTGAAACACAAGCAGGCAGACATATTCGCGAGAAACCTGTTTTTTGGGTTCAGAGGGTTTCCAAACGTGGAGATTTGACAAAAAGGGAGAGGGGGATCAAATTTTACACGAATCTAATACCTTATCTGATGAGAATGTAAAAATCCAAAATATAAGCTAATTTTAAATGCTAAAAATTAGGTACTCAGATACTAAATGGTGGTAGTGCTGGTAAAGCTGTTCGAAATTTCTTTCCTGAATAAAAAATGTATTATTCTTTTCGATTCTTTTACAAAATTGAAGATAATAAACTGTTAATTTTTTTCGTACTATTTATAATTGATTTGAAACAAAAGAGCCTTCAGGTTTTCAAAATTTTAATTTAGTCAGAATTGCAAAGGAAGATATTCATTTTTCTGCCTATGTTTCACTAAGAAATTGTTTTATAAGTTAAAAATACACAAGGAAAAAGATTTGCAGCGGTATCAAAATTGTATTATCCGCGTCGTATGTCGAACTTTTTCCGTTCATGAACGTATTACGTGCACAGCTGACAAAAGGGAGTGTGATTCGTGGATGATCAGTGTAGTGCATGTCAGCAAATGATATAATAATTTTGTAAGACATTTAAGCCAGACATATAAATCAATTAATCGCAATTTTATGTCAACAAGGTAGCAAATATTATTTTGCAATGTACAATTAAGACATAGCAGTTCATACTTTTATCTTATAAATTCAGATTCTGTTGTTTTTGAATGTTGCTTCTTATTTTAAAATCAGAGCAATAACATTCTCTTTTCGATTATGAAGAACTTCTTTTTAAATTTTTTTAAATCTTAATTATATAATAATATATATAACATATATATTATATATTATAGATATATATATATATATATTTTATATTATAATATTAGTATATATTATATTATAGATATACATATATATTATAATATATAATTATTACTAAATAGTAAAAAAAGCCTTACCAGGTTATCTAAGTTGCAAATATTTTGAAATCATTAAAAAGGCACCTTTCTGAATTACCGTATCAAATGCAGCATTTTTCCATCTGAATGATTTAAATAGTGAACTGGTTATAACGCATATATGCAAACTTTGAATAATTGCCATAAAACTAAATGAATTTTGATGAAACTTGGTATTAGTTAGTTTTTTTTCAACTCGCTGATTACGAATTTGAACTTGAAATTACGTATCAGTTTTGGTACACAACGTTGATTTCAAGCCTACCAGTTAACTAATTATGTGATAGGACTTCTTTTAATTTTAGATTATTACGTCAGAGAGTAAAAAATTATGGGAAAATTGCTTGCCTATCTCCATATTGAAACGAATTGCAAAACAAAAACTCAAATTTATTCCTAAATGCTATTTAAATAATTTGCAGGAAAGGCCAACATTTCATTCTTTACCTTTAGTCATTATTTAATAAAACGCGTAGTTTTTGTTTTAATCCTAGAAAATAATGTTTAACAAAAATTAAAATTTTCGGAAAAACGACACAAGATACGAAAAAAATGAATAGACAAAAGTTCTTAACCAAAAAAAAGAGGGGCAAATTTGTGATAAATTATTTTTTGATAGCATGGGTAGTTTTTCTTTTTATCGTAAAAAATTAAATATAAATAAAGAATTAAATAAAAATTAAAAATTGAATGAAAGTAAAATAGAAATAAAATAGAAATAAAGAATAAAATTTGAAAAAAAGAAACCAAAAAAGACAGAATAAAATTTTAATTGGCAAAATTGTTCGCCTAAATTATATCTACAAATTTTATTTCAAGTATTTTTTATAGCACGCGTAAATATTTGTTCTAATCGTGGAAAATAACATTAGGAGTAAACAAATTAAGTTTTTGGAAAAACAACACGAGGCACAATAAAATGTTTATTAACAAAACTTTTCGCCTAAATTAGGTCTACAAATTTGCTCTTGAACATTTTTGATAGGACGCGCAGTTTTTTTTAGCATAACAAAAAAAATGAAAATGCATCTGATTTAATATGAATGCACATTATGAATGTTGTTCTTAATATATAACGGCCATACCACGCTGAAAAAAACCAGTTCTCATTAGATCACTGAAGTTAAGCAGTGTTGGGCGCGGTTAGTACTTGGTGGATGGATGACCGTCCGGGAATACTACTAACTACGTGCTGTTGGCATGTCGTGGGTGTGGTGAGCCTACACTTGTAGTTATTTACTACAAGAAACTATCCACCTAGAAACACTACCCGAATCGGGTAGTGTCACGCCTACCCCGAATAGAGGGAAATGGCTTAATGGTATACATACATACATCGCAAGTGAGGTTAGAAAGGTCTTTATGGAGAGATCAATGTTTGCAGGACGAGTTGTAAAACCATGGCCTTCGGGCATGGTTTTTCAGGCCGTCCTTGTGAACATTGAGCTCCACGTAAGTACCTGTCTAACCTTACGAGTGATGTACGATATTTTATTCTGAATCAGCATGTTATTAGACTGTACGGCTGTCTGAAAAGTGAATCGTGATGTTTATATATTTCGTCGTGAATACATTCGTCTGACATGGCAGTCATCTGCTTGGCTGTAATTCGTAATCTCGTATGGCGCGAAATTTGAAAATTGTTTGGTCCGAGCCAGAATATTATATATATGCCAACAGTACGACGGTAAGAGAATGCATTGTGCATTATTCAGTGGTCATTTGTGGAATTAGTAATCAGTCAGTTTGGCGGCCTTTGGAACCAATAATCTGCCAGCAGTTAACACCGTTGTTATAGGTAAACGTTCGGTAAACGCTCACATTACCGGGGGCGTTATAGGCTCATTTACTGGTTTTGGATAATATACATTTATTGAAATGATACATTTTTCACGGTAGCTGTGAATGAAGATTAATTCCATATAAAAACAAATATTAGAGTAATCATGAAAAATAAATTTTAACTTTTATTTTGCAATATATGAATAAGCAGTCCTGGACTGAGTTACGAAAAATCATACTTAAATGTAATGTAATAGAGTTGAACATAATATAGAGATGTTTGCGGTTTGGGCAAATTTGAATCAAATTTGGAGCATCAGATATGTGATGAGAATGCGTTAATTGAAGCCCAAGGAGCGATGAGAATGTGCCTGCGCAGCAAGCAGATTTAAAAAAATGTAATGATTTCTTTTATTGTTCAATAATATAAAAGGGTAGGGAGAAGCAAAAAAATTATTTTTTTAATCATGTTTTTGAGGTATGTGTGAAAGGGTAACTAAAATAAATATAAAAAAATAAAAAGGGTAATTAAAAGAACAGTTTTCAATGCTTTCAGAATAATTTTCATAAAATTAGTTCTGCTAGAACGGAAGAAACACGTCACTAGTCTTTTTAACGGGAACAAATTTTTAAATTTGTTTCAGGCCACTTTAGAGAAGTAAAAGAATTCAAAATTAGCATCGTTAAAAGTTTCTCTGAACAAAAAGAAAAAAGATGATGCGAAAGGCATTTTTTAAATTTGAAATAAGTGTTCCATTAACAAAATACAAAAAATTCAAATACTTTTGTTCATACTAAAAAAATCTCTCGCTTGATCAAAAATGATTTTTTCTAAAACATGATTTTATATTAGGTGCGCCAGTAAGTTCTCTCTGTTTTTTTGTACGAAAATGCAACTTTAGTGTGAAGAAATGTTTACAAATGAATTATTCAAAGTATTGCCCATCGTTAGTTACAACTTCTTCCCATCTTTCTGAGCTTCAACTGCTCTTCAACCAGGCCATGTGCCATCGACCGGAACAAGTAATAATCGGACGGCGCAATATCTGGAGAATACAGCGAGTGGGGTAGAACTTCTCATTTAAGCGTTTCCATGTAGGTTTTAACGGGTTTGGCAACGTGAGGCCGAGTTTTGTCATGCTTTAGAATCACTTTTTTGTGCCTCTGCTTATATTGTCGCCGTTTTTCGCGCAGTGTTCGGCTCAGTCACATCAATTAAAGTCGATACCGTTCCCCAGTGATGATTTTGCTTGATTTCAACAGCTCATAATAAATAACACCGACCTGGTCCCACCAAACATACAGCATAACCTTTGCTGCGTGTATATTCGGCCAAGCCGACGACGTAAAAGCATGAACAGGCAGTCCCCATGACTTTCTTCTCTTTGAGTTGCTGTAATGAATCCATTTTTTATCACCCATCACGATGGGATGAAGAAACCCCTTCCTTCTTTGCAGCTGAAGCAGTTCTCCACAGGCGAAAAAACGACGCTCAACGCCCCTTGGCTTCAAATCATAAGGAAACCAAGTTCCTTGCCAACGCATGCAATCGCTTAGAAATGGTTTGGCGGGTAGTTCCTAATGACGAATCAAGCTCTTCTTGCGTTTGGCAAGAAGGAACATCTTGAAAAAAATAAATAAAAATGAATAAATAAAAAAAATGAAGGAAAATAAAAAAAAATAAAAACTTTAAAATAAAAAGAACATCTCAGCATCAAACGTCTTCTTTGCGTTGTTTCACTTAGAGCAGCATCTCCGTAAACTTTTTGGAGCTCTCGATGTGCTTAAGCCGCCGTTTTCTTCGAATGAAAGAAGAAAATCAACACTTCCCGCAAATGACGATTATCTGGCACAAAATCAGACATTTTCACACAACCAAAAGTATGACGCCAAAAAAAAGGTCGCTAATATGTCACAACGGTTTGTTTATCATATGTCTAAGCTTGGTTTATGGCGTTTTGGATATGTCAAAATCGACCTGCGCTTACTTCTGGAGCCATCTATTGACAAACAGCGAGAACTTATTTGCGCACCTAATATTATTTTTCATCAAATACTGTATACATAAGAATAGGCTATAGGTTTTGCACACATGAAAACTCTGTATTTGCAGAGAGAAACTCATATAGTGAGGGGGCCAGGTCATTGTTGTTACGGTAGCGTTACAAGGGGTGAGGGAGGGTCGAAGAAACGTCCAAAAAGTATTACTTTTATGGAAGACCTCATTATTTTATGTTACATCTATTTTCCATGTGTAATTTTACATTCTGCATTACATCCCACCCCTTCGTCATTAATCCTCCTAGCAGTGTGACGTAGTTTTGAACGGCCTGTAATTGCTTAATATACAAAAATTTATCCTTGACAGCGCGCCTTCATTTAGACGAACAAAGTTAGGGGTCAAACTTTATAATCGGTAAATAATTCACATTTAAGAAGGTTTCAATGATTCAATGTTTTGAGAAGATTAACCAGTTCTAGACTTCACGCAATTCAATGCGTTAAGACCCACAACAACAGATCAATTTAAATTCAACTTACGTGACAATCTGCACTCGACAAATCCAGCGAAATTTATTAAGTACTTACAGCATCTAATTTAGCTTCGTAGGGCGTCTGCGTCGTTCGCAGGGTCTGTTTTGAAAGTTTGAAACTCAAGTTGTTTCCTGAAATGGCCATTTAGCAACTTTGTTGCTTAGTAAGAGCTTACCTACGTTCACGATACATAGGCACCTCCAAACAGCTAAACATTTTTGTAATTTACTCGTAAGAAAAAAATAGAATAGAAACGCATTTTATACTATGATAAAGCTCACCTCATTGCACTTAAGAAAAATTCCCATCTGTTCATGTACAAAAATTTGTTTGGAAAATATCCTTCGCGAAGAAGTAAAAACCGTGGTTTTTTCGCGTCACTTTGTCCTTGCATGATTTTCGATGACGACATCTTTGAAATGAACAGTGAAAAATTAGAAAAAATCATACAGATACTTTTATTTCTTGACCATACATACCTGAAAACGAAATTGCAATATATTAATAACAATTAATGTAAAATGAATTTAAACATGACTATGATACCTATGATGATATAGGTGGTAGATAGTTGTATTTTGGCTTAAACCGCTTGAAAAATTTTAACAAATGTAACCGAATAATGATTAGGAATGAGAATCATGAAACCTATTTATTAATAAGAAATAATCCTGGAAGAACGACGAATGGTAGTATGGGTGTGACGACACAGCGGGATACCATAGCTGACTGGTCTACTCGTTGAAAAAAGGTAACTACTGCACGTAAAGTTGCCATTGGAAATCAAAGTATTTTTTTTTCTCTTTTCAGAACTTGATGAATGAGTAGACCCATAGTCTCCTCACACCCACGCTACCCTTCGTCGGTCTTCCAAGATTATTTGTTACAAATTAATAGGTTTTAAGATTGCTATTCCTAATTTTTATTCGATTGTATTTGTTGAAATTTTCCAAGCAATCTAGGACAAAATATAACTCTCGACTACGTATATTACGAGAGATAGCATAGTCATGTTCAAATGCATCTTACGTTAATTGTTATTGATATGTTGCAACTATGTTTTTACGTATGTGTAGTAAAAATATGAATGCATTATTATAATTTTTTCCCCAATTTTTTTACATTTTTCAGTTCGAAAGTCAAGCTAGGACAAAGTGACGCAAAAAAATACGGTTTTCATCTTTTCGCAAAGGATATTTTCCAAACCGATTGTTGTACATAAGCAAGTAGGGACTTGTCTTAAACGCAATAAAGTAAGCTTCATCATGGTATAAGCTGTGTTTTCATGCGATTGTTTCCTTAGGAGTAAATTACAAAAATGTGCAGCTGCTTTGAAGGTGCCTTCCGATCGTGAACGGATGATAAATGAATTAGAGGTCCCAGAGCCGCGTGCCTTTGTACTTACTCATTCGTTACATTGCTGTCAAATTTCTTTTTCGCCTCCGTTGGGCATTAAACTCAAATCTGGATTTTTCCGATTCATTCAAAAATACTTATGCATGGGGTAATGAAAATAACAGAAGAAAATATATGGGAAGTCCAATGTAGAGTTATGCCAGGAGGATCATGTACGGATCAGATATTAAGCTTGCGACAGATCACAGAAAGAAGTTTGAGAGTAAATAAAAAACTTTTCTATGCATTTGTTGACCTAGAAAAATATTCAGCCATGTGGATAAAAGTAAACTTTGGGAAGTCCTGAAAGAGTATGGAGTCGATTAATGGCTCCTACAAGCAATAAAAACAATATATGCAGGCAGCAAGGCGAGTGCGAGGGTATATTGGCAACTGATTGACTGGTTCTATATTATGAAAGTTGTGAGACAAGGATAAGTTATGTCCTGTTCGCCATTCATTATATTCATGGACAAGTGTCTAAGAATGGCCCTCCTCGACGAAGAAAGTGTGGATTTTGGGACAGTGAAGCTGCATGGGTTAGCGTTCGCAGATGATAAGGTTGTTATGGCAGAGAATCGGAAACTTGCAAAGAATGTTCATCAAACTGAATACAAGCATAAAAAACATGGGCCTTTAAATTAAAATAAATAAAATGCAAATTATGGCTGTTGCAGAAAAGGGTGAGAAAACGATACGCAACATTGTCTTAAACGATGAGGGAATAGGACAAGTTGATAAGTGCTCATATCTTGTCAGCCATTCTGACACTAAAGCTTGAATGAGGAAATGCATCGGCATGAAGGGAGTTAAAGAGGGATGCCAGGACAGAAAAGTATGGCGACATATAGTTTATAAGGAACGCATGATGAATAACGCCTGAAACGAAAGACCTTTGACACTATTGAGCCTGACTTTGTGAAGCTCTTTGCTTGGCGTGATTGCTAGAGAGGTTGATCAGCGACTTGGGTCGCAGCATTATTGCGGAATTAATGTGTTATTTAAATGAACAGGACGTAAGTTCTAGATTAATCTAAAAATCTATAACACGGACACTCTACTACTACTTTATAACCTGAGCAATAAACACAAATTACCTTTGAATCGTGTTTTCCCCATTTTTTTACTGAGATCCTCAACATTAATTCTGTAATGTAAGGACTGTTCGAAAACACCCAGTTAACATATAAATTGAATAAATTAGAACCGCAACGTAAACAGCTTGTCTAGGTACATGGGTTTAGAAAGGGCGTGGTTGCACGTGTACCGAAATTTCGTTACGAATAGGTGGATTTGTTCCATACGAATAGCAGGACCTGGAAAAGGGACTAATTGTTTTGAAATTTTGTTACGAATAGCCCATTTTTCGGTCAACATAGACGCTGACTAAAAAATGAAGAAACACAAGTCAAATTTCAAATTCGCAACAAATGCTAATTACAAAAAATCGATATTCCGGTTTTGAGAGCTCCTTACTACCTTCCTTCAAAACTGCCAGCCAAATTTAGTCTAATAGCGTATCACATTGCTTACACTAGTTTTTAAATTGGTGTAACAATTGTTTGAAATTTTTCTTTGTTATGCTGAAAGCCCAAAAAAGTCTGCGGCGGGAAAGTTCTCATTGCACGCTTCACTAGCTATTATAAGCGCGCCTACTCTCTCTGCGAGTGAAATGTCAATCGAAGAGAGTGAATCGACACTGTCTCGAAGTGCGAAAACCCAGCTTCTCCAAATTGAGTGAAATAAGTCATCCAGGGGAGTCAACATTTTTATCTCGGCCACTCTATGAAGAGTGACTATTTCACTCCATATATATATAGTGAAAATATTTAAATTAATAATAAAATATAAAAATAAAAAAGCTAACAAATAAAAGTAAACATTAACCCTCAGTTACCCCACGGAGGTCAAAATTACCCGGAGGTTTTTTGAAAGTGGTGCTATTTCTGTATAGGATAAGGGAGCGGATCAGGACCCGGGGGAGTAAGGGGGGGTTTGGAGGCCATAGTCCATGCTGAACCCATGATCGGACTCATTTCGGTTGATTACGCCGAAAGCGCCACTGTGAAAGTTCGATTTGTGCCTTTTAGACCCCTGTGTGGTAACAACGTTACAAAGAGTGATCTGAAGACAAATACAAAACGTAAGTAAATTCTTTATTTAATTTTTTTTTGTGTTCAATAATAAAATAAAAGTAGATTTTGTGTGACGCAAGAGTAAACTTATATTGAAATGTTGCGTTTTCTTGATTTTATAGAAATGTCTCCCCGGAAACATCCATCGACAGAGATTGGTTGTGAAGCAAGGCTTTTCGTATATCATAGGTAAAAAGAATTCTACATTTGTGAACAAAATTATGCTAATATGATTTTTTAACTGACTTTTCAAATTTAAAACTTAATATTTTTTTTTATTTTATAGAAATTTGAATAAAAAATGTAAATGTTTTTCTCATATTCGCGAACAAAATTAAATGATTTCGCAAATATTTTTATTTGAAAATTTTTTTTCTTATTTTTCAGAAACGGAATTTGAGACGCCTTCTCGCACTCGAAGTGCTGCGAACATATCAAAAACGTGGTACAAATGTCTGTCTTGTAATAGAGCCATGTGCCATGAACATACGTGAACACTGTGCCAATATTGCACACACTGAAATAAGAATTGTATGTGCCAAAATTCAATAAATTAACACTTTTTAATGTATTACCTTCATTTTTTTTTAATTTTTGACCCCATTTTGAAGATACTGAATGATTATGTGTCAAGTAATATCTTTACACGTTTTGCAATTTTTCGAAATTCTCACATAATGAAATAATAATACCTTTTGGAACCGATAATGATGTCACCTATATCATTGAAAAGTGTGACTCTTGAGCTTTCAGAATCACTGCATATGAACACTTTTATCTTCATTCAACTCACTATTACATAATTGTGATTAAAAAAAAAATTTCAAGATTTTTCAATCACATTTTTTCTTAAATTCTGATACAGCTTTCTCAAGGCTCATTTTAGAATTATTTTGTTAGCATTGCCTTTTGAAGCACAAAAAAACCTTTTCAGTAAACAAAATTGACTCCAATTGATCGAGCTGTCGTTGAGATACAAACTTGAGAAAATGTACCGGGTCTTTTTGACCCCCGTGGGGTAACAACGTATACTAAAATACGTGGGGTGAATGAGGGTTAAACATGAATTAATAGTTTTATTCATTGAACATGACATCATGAATTTATATATATATATATATATATATATATATATATATATGCATACATACATACATAATTATTTTTATATTGTTTTGGTAAATTTTCCGTTGATCAATGCATATAGATGCATGTAGAAATTATCAACTTGGGCAGATGAAACGCCTGCATTGAGTTCCTGGTTACCAAAATAAGCTCCGAATCCACCTTAATGAAGAATGGTCCTTCAAGTTCTGAGCTGATTCCCGTTGCACAGACTAAGAAAGGCTGTCTCCGATCAGCGGACTTCGTAGTCTGAACATTGTCCTCTTGACCCTAAAACCATACCATTAAAAGCATAGCATTAATATTTATGTCATAAGAAAAAGTGAATTAATTTCAAGTCTCTTATTTTTATCTTTTGAAGCAAGTTTTGAACCCGAGGGTTACTACTATTTATACTTTCAGCTACAATAAAGTCACAAACTTCTTCTTTCAAACTTGTGAATATCGTAGAAAGAAGATTATTATCTACAGCTACTAGTCACTCTTTTCAAACTTGCACCAGTGAAGGAGTAATTAGCTGTAAGTTCAGCAATCATTCTACATAGAAGCACAAGCTGCAATAGTGAAGATTTTTTTATTTCATTTAGAGATTTTTGAGGATAATCAGATGATGAAACTGCATCTTTTGCGTTATTCAAATTTATAGATTTGTTTGGTCTTACTTTATTACTTTATTCACCAGTAATTGAAGGAACAGATCTGACAATATTTTGGGTATTATTTATATAATATTTAAAAAAAACTAAACAGGTTAAATGTCCTTCTACATCCTCCCCTGGCCGCATGGATAACCATACTTCTGAGCTTAACTGTGATAGAATTTTGAATGAGTAGATGTTTGGTATACATTTTTACCCGCGGCGGCGCGCCCGCTATATATTCCGTCTACATTAAGGACAAGATACCGTTTCCATTGTATACAAACTTTGTAAAAATTATAATAAAAAATCGTATGCGATAATTCTGTTTGCTTTAAAAATTAAATTCTTCCAATGAGAATTTGAAATAAACAATAAAATTGAACCAAGAGTGAATTAATTGAACTAATTAATATGTTTTTCTTAAATAGTGAAATTCCTCACTATTTGCCAAAGGAAAGACAATTGACGAGAAATGTAGAGAGTAGAACGCGCGTTTGTTGGAGTATGAATAAATAACTTTTATTCAACAACCGCGATCGAAATGCGACTTCTGAGGCTCGTCTCGAGACGACGAAGTTGTTGATTCCTCAACTGATGACGTCACAGTGGTCAAAGTGAGTTTACTTTTTCCACTGATGTAATATCATACTGCAATATTATATACTAGTGTAATATTGAAATTTTCATTTTTGCATATCAATGTCGATGAATAAAAGTAAAAACGACGAGTTCTGTCGAAAAATGGTTCAAAGAAAGTTGGCAGGAATTATTGAAAGTTAAAATTCCTTCAAAAACTTTTCCCTGTATTTCGTGTCGTTTGGTTAACAAAAATGTCATAATATTTACGATGAATAAAACCAAAAGCGACAAATCCTGTCGAAAAATAATTGCAGGAAATTTTGTGTAAGATTTTTTAAAAGGTATAATTTCTCCTTGAGAGTATTTCCCGAATTTCACGTCGCTTGGCTAAAAAATTGAATTTCATTTTTTTCATAGTATTTCCGATAAATAAAATCAAAATTACAATTCGTATCAACAAATATTTAAAGCAACAATTGTAGATCTTTTGAATAACTACAATCCTTCTATTAAACTTCTTTTAAGTATCTGTAGTCGTTTAGCTACAAATTAGAATTTTCGACTCAAGTCGAAAATATTATGAATAATTAATTATTCATAATATTGTCGATGCATGAAACCAAAAAGAAGAGTCCTATAAAAAAATAGTTGAAAGAAAAATTGTATGTATTTTGAAAAGCTACACTTCTTTGACAAAAAATTGAAATATTTGATTTTTGCATAGAATTTTCGATGAATAAAACCACGACCGTAGGTCGAGGAAGGCTACTTAACGAACTCGTTCATTCCTTTATGATCCAAAAAAGGCTGCCAAAGCTTGATTTTAACCGCTTATTTTTTCGAGAGTTGTCGTGTTTACGGACCGACAGACAGTCAGACAGACAGACGTCATAACTTGATTTTCGGCTTAAAGGGGTCTCAAAACGTGGAGAACCGTTGAAAAACTGAGGTGTGAAGCTTCAGAAGATTCTAAAAGTTTCTCAATCATAACTGAAGGGTAGAAATGCAAAAGGAGTCAAGCGCCATTTTTCAATTTTTTCAGGAGAGACTAAAAACATGTTGTAAATTCAGCGGGACCATTTAAGAAAAAAATAAGAAAGTGCTTTCGAGATACTTTCATGCTCTATCGAACTAAAAAAAGTTTGCTCACGAAAAGCTATCCGGTTTCGAGAAATTGAATGAAACAGGTCACGTTTCGAGGTCAGATTTTGGGTCCGTATCGACTTTTAACATCTTTCAACATTAATTGTAGAGTCAATTTTCAGTTTAAGGAAAAACTAAAAATTTAAATTCTAGCTATTGAATGGACGAATTGATTTCCAAAAAGTTGTTTTAAAAAAAATCATGCAGTTTCGCGAAATTAGAAAATCCAATTATGAATTCGAAATGGTGTAAAACTGACATTTCAACTTCAAAATAATGACGATAGCAATAATAATTTTGCATATTTCCAAAACATGAGGAATTGGGATTTAGGTTATTCAGTGCTGAACGGAAGGGACCCAATAGTAATTAAAAACAATTAGCCAGTGTCGAGAAAAATGAAATTTTATTTTTTACTTTGTGGTTAGAAAAGCTTCTCGGAATGTGAACACAAGAACAGAAATTTTGAAAAATGATGCCCTAAAAAAATCCTTTGGCAGGCATGTGTAATAGAATTTATCTGATTTTTTGAGCTAATAAACCCGATTTCGAAAATTTGGCGCTTGACTCCTTTTGCATTTCTACCCTTCATTTCAGACTGTCTAGATGATGAGAAAAAACTCATGTGTTTTTAATGTACCTTTTTTATTTTTTATACTCTCAAACACCCTGGATATTTTCGAAAATGTGCAAAAAAATATTTTGATTTAAAACTTGGAAAAATTGTTGGTCCTGATAGGCTAGCCAGCACCCGATTAGGGCTCGAAAAGACTGACCAGATAATGAGGAAAAAAGCCGTTCTTTTTAGAGTTAACTTTTTATTTTTTATACGTTTAAACAACCAGGTTCTTTTTGGAAATGTACAAGAAAATATTGAAATGAGAGACATAGAAATTATTTTGTTCCTGGCGGGCTAGCCAGCATCCTATTAGGACCCGAAAAGATCGTCTTGATAAGTCGGTCTAGACAATGTCCTAACTGGACGCAAGTAAGCCGCAATAATTTTTTACGCGGAATGAGAAAGTAAAAAGTTGTGCATTTTTCGTTCCAATTTGTAAAATGCAAATATAAAAAACTGCGAGGAAAATGATGAATGAGTGTTGAATAGAGGGTTCGGAAATTGGCTAACGGCTTTTCTAAATCGTAGATGTGGCCTCAGGTGGCGCTACGTGTACGAGGTCCAGGAAATCCTATTTAGTCCTAACCGCGTGCTACCGGCATCTCAGTGAGTCGTCGCTGGTCGTCGTCGTTCTTTCATGAGTGAGAAGCATCCAGCTTAAAAGTGACTGACAGACACTGTTAACAAGCAGTTGTTTGTGAATTTCCAACCTATTTCACTGAAAGTGATTGTTTTAAACTAGCACTCGACTCTTCGCTTTTAAGGCTAAATTCTAATTTCAAGACTGTCCTGGCAGTGAGCATCACAATTTGCGGCAGAAAATAAAGTACTCAGGTACGTTGAGATTTGTGAAATTGATCGGTCCCACCATCATGTCTACCTTAGAAAATGCGAATTTTATTGTTCGGCTATTCCCTTCATACCATTTAAATGAAAATATCATTTTATCGACCTCTGCATGTACAACGCGTGCAAGATAATCAAATTTCACGAGCACTCGTAAACATTTTTCTTTTTTTTTTTATTACATTCCAAACTTTTTTCTACTAATATCGAGATCTGCTTTTTGAATACTTTTTCTATTTAATAACGTAAATTAATGATTGATTGAAGAATGAGAGAATCAATTTTTGTCTGGATCTAACCTTTTTTATTAGATTGTAGAATAAATTGTGGTGTCATTAAATATATTTGAATGCTCTCGGCTTCAAGCGAAATTACAAGTGAAGCGTTTCAATTAATTTTACGGTATTTCGAAGAGATCAAATCTTTTAAATTAAAGTATGAACTGTTTCCAATTTTGAGGCTGCAAGTTTGCGACAAACATAACCACATTTTTAATAAAATTATAACCAAATTTTGAAAGAGAAATCTGCGATTCAGCAAATGTTTATTTAACATATCTGGTTCTTTAAAATATTATCTAAAATTCTATTTGCATGATTATCGTATTAAAACACAGTTTATGTAGTTATGCCACAAATCAGACCTCTGGAAAAAACGTTTTCTATGATTTCAAGAATTGAAATTATATTATATACGTCATGCCTCATGATAGAAAAACATTATTTTGTATGAAGAAAATTAAAATTTACAAAAAATAATATTTATAATAATAGATTTTGTAATTGAATTTTTTCTTAATTTTTCTGCTTACTAACTTACAAATTTTACCAATAAGTAAATAACCTCGAAATAATTATTTGCTTAAAAAATGTTTCCTTTTAAAAAAAATTGTTTTAACGATTTCAGCAATAAAAATATTTACTAATTAACGTATATACTTACAATAACTTAACTTAAAAACTTATTTACATATAATTATAAAATAATTCAATTAATTACTTTAATAAATCAATATTATTATTATATTGCTATTATTAATTTCGGAGAGAGTTTTGATGTACATTCACCCAGCTATTATTATTATTATTTATTTTTAATATTATATATACATATATATATATATATATATATATAAAAGTTTTCTATGATTTTAAGAATTGAAATTATATTATCCGGCATGCGTTATAAAAGAAAAAAAAATTATTTCATATGAAAACGATTGAATTTACAAATAATAATTATTTTAAGAATAGTTTTTGTAATTGATTTTTCTCTTAATGTTTCTGCTTATCAGCTTTCTAAAATTCGTTGAATTTCAATCAATCATGGCTTATTTTTTGCAGGGGATAAATTCCCTCTTTTAAACATTTTAAACATTCCCAGTTTTAATAATAAGTAAATAATCTTCAAATCATTATTTGTTTAAAAAATGGTTTCCGTAAAAAGATTTCAGCAATACAAAAATTTATTCTCATAATTGGAAACAGCAGTATCGTAGAGAATGTTTTCCCCGAAAAAATAAGCCATGATTTATGTCTACCTCATCTTAAATAAAATTCATATAAATAGAATTATAATTATTATATGGGTCATTCTCCGTCAAAGTGTAAATTTTATATGCGTAAGCCCCTTGGTTTAAAAAAATCAAGTAACCTCAATAATTGACCAATAGGGGTGATTCCTGTATTGATACTTCATGACAGGATTACTCAATTATTCAGGTTACTCGATTTTTGAAAACCACGGGGCTTACACGTATAAAATTTACACTTTGACGGAAAATGACCCATAGAATTATATTAATTTAATAAGTAGTGTTATTAATTTCGTAGAGAATTTTGATGTACAGTCTCCCAGCGATTATTATTATTATTATTATTTATTAATATTATATGTATATATTAATAATAATATATTTTGAGAATAAGCAATTTATTATGATGATTTAATCAAAATTACGATTATTTTCTAAAGCGAAAGGAAATCTAAAACAATTAAAATTTCATATTCAACTATTTTTTTCTACATTACCTTTCCAAATTTTTATTATATTTAACAGTAAGTCTAGTTTCCTTGATTTTAAAAAATATTTAAAAATTTTGATGTTAGAAAACTAGTGAACATCCTTAAGATTGAGTTTTTTTTCTGTTTAAATTATGGCATTTCTAAGCCACAATATATTTGATTTAAATTTGTGTTAAACTTTCTATATGTTCTATTCGTTTTATTTTGAAAGCATTGACATAGAACTTCTTTGGTTATATAAGTAAACTACAATTTGTTATAAATGAACTTTCAGATGGAAAAATTCTTATCGTTTATGTATTAGCATCAAAACAAACTGCAGAATTTTCTGCAGTTACAAAATAAAAATATCTAGAATAATACCTGATATATATTATTAATTGGAAGCTAATTTTTAGATCATAAAAGCTTCAACTTTTCGTTAAGGAGTAACATCGAATAATTGAAATATAAAATATAATTAATATTGATTCAAATATTACCGTATTTTTTCTTTCAGTAATAATTCAATTCCGTAAAGTATTTTAAATTCTAACAATCTCAAACCTAAGGAAAATTAGAAAGAAACTCTGTTTCCATATTACGCTACGAGGAAGTGTTCGATTTGCTCGATCAATTATTTCCGGAAAAATTTCCATTTCCATTTGATGACGGTCAACAGTTTCGTTATTGCCAATGAGCCTGTATGTCTGAAATGATTTTCAGATATGAAATGCTAAACTATGTATCAATTGAAATAAATATTCAATCAAGGAGTATATTTTTTCGAGCTAATCTTGAAAATTTAATTCCTGATCTACTTCAAAGCAAGAAGAACAAATTCATTTCGCAACAAAATAAAAATGACGGGAATGCTACAATTCAGGGAATTCTGGAAAGTCAAAGAATTTTCGGTAAACTGAATTTGAAGTTTACAAAATTATGTAACCCTGGTTTATAATAAAATTTTATTTTATTGTGAATTATTTGTGATAGGGAAAGAATTATAATTAAAATATAAAACTGTTGAGATCACAGAAAGATATTAAAATCATGCTACGCAAAGATGAGGAGAAACTTGTGTCATCGGTAGCGATCGCAACTTGCATAATTTTATCGATATCTTGCGACTTTTGTTGTAAAATTTCTATTTGTAGAATCTTCATCTCTGGTTTCTTATATATTCCATACAACTTGATGCACTGATAAGTACATGTAGTACAATTTTCAGATTAATATTACATGATACGTTACCATATCAGAAGATAAATCAAGATTCCGTAATTTGTGAAAGTGGCATATTCAGAATGGTTTACAATCAGTCGACCTTAACCCAGAATAATCGAACTTAACTCTTAAACGTCAAACTGGCTTTGATGTGTGAAGTTTCCCGACTTCTATGGATATTTATGATATCTTGTTATACGCGTGCCATTGAGTATCTGACGTATTCATTTATCACATAATTTTTTACATATTCAACCAAAAATCTTGCTATGGAAAAAAATCTTTTCACCAATGTATTCAAATTTTTCTCAAAATCAAAATCTTAAGTTGTTTAGTAAAAAATGTATAAAAAAATTGCAATCATCGGTTAATATTACCGTTTTTTATGGTTCCAAATTGGTTAACGATTAATTGGTTGACACGCATAGCACTATCCATAAATAGGCCCCAGAATACCTATGCAAAAGTTGATGCTTTCATCACGAAATACGAGGTTCTATATAACCCTTAACGCCTGGAATAGAAAGCTGTTCGCGAATGAATATTCAAGAATCGTAATTTTGCCATCGTGCATAATTACGTCAACGTTTTAAAATTTTCCATTTGAAAAAAGTTTTGTATTTGTTTTTAATATTTCGTAGAATGATAAATGAGTGAGTTCATGTTTATTAAAAAATGTATGGAAACGCTTCATGGAAAATGTAAAGTCTTTTATGATTAATGTTAGTTAATATGCAATTATAATTTCACTCACCCTTCGGTTCGTCTTTGATTTCCTACAACTCACCTTCGGGTTCATGCTGCGCCTTCCCACTCGTGCGCGCATTGCCATCTTCGCGCACTCGTGTCGAAAAATACTATTAATGCACTGCAAATTATGGAGAAAAATTGCAATTTTTCTATATTTTCTAGCAATTTCGTGTTCATCAATTGCTCAGATGAATTTAAATTTATTTATATAGATAAATTTAGATCATACAACACTCTATATAGAATTTTTTTATAAGAAAATTGTGTCGAATATAAAATATATAATTGTGTACGTCCATATTAGATTCTTAGATTTAGACCCTGCATTTGAGAAAAAATCGAACTCTAGATTCCAAAATGGGGACGTTAGCCACTTTCAAAGTTGGTTGTCAGTCGAGTATCGTTTTGAGAAAATTGAAAGCAAATTTCAAATTGTTTTAGAACATCGTAAATGGATGGTGCCATCTTTATTTTGTAGAAAAAAAAAACAATTTAAATTCAAGTTTTTTCAAAACCAAATTAATACTACTTCCAGTTCCACATTGAAAACCGGAAATCGTAATTCCTGCGGCCTCGCTTTGAACCCATAGTTACAAAAACGCCAATATCTCGGAAACTTTAATCGAAAAAATACAATTATGTCGTTTCAGTATGAACGTACAGAATTTACGAGGTTAGAGGTTTTAGCTTGATTTGTAAAGAACATTGATGTACGTCATCAGTTTTGAACTTAACCATTATTCTTTTACGTGATCACGTATTTTTCTGCGTATGCACACTCAGCTATCGCTAAGTATTGAATTTTCAAATAATCTCGACGCAAAGGCATTATACGATTACTCATCCGAGGAAAGCCGATCTGAAATTTTTTAAATGCAAACGAATTCAGCTAAGTGGCTCTGAAGGTTATAAAGCAGAAAGCATATTCTACTGCATTGAAGAGATTGTGTGTCATGATTCAGGAAGTACAAGTATGCGAAGTAAGAGGTTGACTTATTTGAAGGGTGGCAGATCGAGAGGGGTTAAGGAAGATTCTTCCGAAAATATGTTCATTTTATGTAAAATTCCATAAAAAATTAGGTACACATTGTGTTAAAATTATTTTTTCGAAATCCCCATTTTACCATAGTAGTTGAGGGTGCGGTGCGTAATATGGAAGTATAAGGACTTTTACTCGATCTTTTATCTTTTATGATCGTCTGTCACACTGTGATATTTTCCTGATAAAACTTTTTCAGCCTCAGTTCAGTAATATTTCAGCTCGGAAGTGGATTTTTGCTCTTTCCTTAAATTGCGATTTCGATTTTAGAGAATGTTTTATGCTCTCCTGTAAAATTTCCATTTTGTCCCTTACCTCCTTATGGCGTGGGACTTTTCATTTTCATTTCTTCCCTCTTCTTTTTTTTTTGAACTTTGCGAAACCTGATTTGCAAGAACTCTTTGGTTTTGCAGGATTGAATTGTGCCTACAAAAAAAATGTATGGAACATTTGATCTTCATACTTTGGGTTTCAACTTTTTTCTAATTATAAACATTGAACGTTGTTTAATCATTCTCCTTTTTTCGCGAAAAAATGACCTTATTTCCCTTTTTTTGAGAGTTCAAAATGAAACAATCAGAGATTATAATTATTGAAATTTTGAAAAAGTAACAAATCTACTTGGCATTTCGTATATTTATCTGAAAATCTCTAAAATGCTATAAAATGCCAATAACTTTCGATAATTTCATTCTCGGAAGTATCGGCTTAAAAAACTCTCTATATGCTTTTTTTGCATCTGCTGTTCGAAATGTTGGGAATGTTCGAATGCCTTAGGTGATACAGCCGCAGACAGAAACATGACATGCGTGCGGTTCGCAATAGCTCGCGCGCTTTTCAACGAGTTCAGTTGAAATGGTACGAGTCGCGTGATCGCCGTGGATTGGACGAGAGAGCTCAGCTGAGCTCAGGGCTGCCGCTGGTTCGTGGACTCGATGGTACCACATTTCCTGAACGTCGATTCACTGAAGTTTCTTCTCCTTCCCTTATTTATTATTATTATTATTTTCTCTCTTTTTCTACAATCCTACATCCCTCCCTTTTATTTCTCTCCTTGTCAGGCCTTGTCCTTGCTGACAAGTATTCGCGAAGCACGTGGCTCTGAGGTGCCTTTTACGTGGATACATTGTGCTTGAGCCTGCGACACTAATGCACCAGGCAACATAGAATGATCCCCTGACGCAACTTCTCGTATCACTCCATATTAATCGTAATCGTGTGAATGCAGTTTTTTCTCCGCTTATTTCTGATAGTTCATGACTTCATTCATTCGGTTGTGATGGCTTGACTACCAAATGAAGTGTCATTTGCCTGTATAATTTTCAATTTGTCAAGAGAACAAATAAGATAATTAACATTCATGAAAAAAACATACGTTACCAAAATTGTTTTTGATTTCATCAAATTTTTACAATACGGATATAATGCAAAATTCGGTTAGATTTCAGAATAGGGGCATCACGTCTGTTTTGGCTGGACAAAATGTTTTTCCAGAAACAAACTATTGGAATGTGTGATTGAACGATAAATGAAGCAATTTGATCAGGAAAATGTTTAAAATTATTGTTACTTTTGTTACTACGATGTCTCAAATATGGGCCTGTCACGATATGGAAATTATCATATTTAACTCACAGTTTAGGTGGTTTTAAACATCCGTACAGCCAGAAAAACTGTTAATAATTGAAATCGAATTGTTTTTAATAAATCAAAATATATTTAGATATTTTTTTATGCCGACACAAGCTATTATGTCGACAGAAAAAGGAGAGTTTCACATACATCAGCTGTCACTTGAGACAAGAGGAGACGGGACATTGGAAATGGGTAGGGGTTCATTCAACATTATTTTTGTGACCATTGCATATCTATTTTTTATTTTTTTGACATACATATCTCGATTGCCATCGATAGCCAATGGCGTCCTTTCGTCGCATATCGTGACAGACCCATATTTGAGACATCGTAGTGACAAAAGTAACAATAATTTGAAACTTTATCCTTATCAACTCGCTTCATTTATTGTCCAATTAAAGATTCTAATAGTTTGTTGCCGAAAAAATTTTTTTTCCAGCCAAAACAGAGGTGACGCCCCTATTCTGCAATTGCACCCAAAATTCTAATACAAATGTAATTCTAAATAACAATACAGACTACTAAAAGTGAAATTACATTACTTGTTTTGAAATATAAACCGAATTCGAAATTTACAGTGTCATGCAGCTGCATTAGGATTCAGTAATATGATTCAGAAACAAATTCATAAATTTTTATCAATAAAAAATGTAAAAGCTCGGAGGTAAACATATTTAAACGGTTATAAAATCTGCCAAAAACTAATTTTCAGAAGACATTTATTATATAGTTACAACAGACATTTTTAGGTGCCAACTAAATAAATTTGGACGTTTTTTCATATTTAGTTATTCTATCAATAATTTTTACCTTGAGATTAAAAATTGTCCCCTGATTACGAATATCTTGGTTATTTTTTTTCTCAAAATCCTGGTTAGTTTTTGTTTTAACTATTTTTTTAAACAATTTCATTGCTTACCATCAAGGAAAAAAAATTATTTTTAGCATCTCCGAGCAAAAATGAAACTTTTTGTTTCTTGCTCTTTTTTGGCAGGATAAACTGTTCGCTCAGAAAAAGTACAAACTTGTACATTGTCTACATCGAGGTTAGATGTCTTGAAAGAAAAGCGAAATCTTCTGTTCGAATGAAAACTTCTCTCCTTGAATTGTTGTTCAAAAATTGCTATTTCTAAGATCAAATCATCTAGATGACCATATAGCAATGTATTTATTTGTTTGATCCAACCAAATTTTTTTAGAATCAACTAAACTTTTTACTGAGTGTGCACTCTATTATAAATTTATGTTTTATTACTTTATTATAATTTTTTCCAAAAATTTATTATCAAATTTTTCATTTATCCATAAATCAACATGTTCCCAATCTTCAGATTAGTTGCAAATTTAAATTTCCTACTTGATAATAGAATTCTATGTACTCTTCACTTAGCAGAAATATTATTTTTATTCGAGCACTTATTTAATAAAATTTGTTTTTATTAAAATTTTACGTGGTTCCCAACCTCTGACAGGGTTAAAATTCGAATTTAATCATTAGGGAAGTATTTTTTAGGTAACTAAAAAGTTTCAAAAATATTAGATTTGATACAAGATTTATTTTTTCGATAAAAGACTGACCTGTTATAGACAACAATGTCCACAGATGGCTGGACAACATCGAAAATGATTGGACAAAGTCCGAAGTAGCTTAAAGCTGCAATCTATAATAGACATTGTCTTGTTATTCCAAATTTGATCGCAAGGCCAAAAAATAGAAATTATGTTCCCATTAAGGTATGATAGACATTACCCGGCATGAGTGGGTAATGTCGACAATGCTCGGTCTTTGTTGACAATGATCACTAACGCCGGACATTATCGACATTGAATAGCCATTCTGGAACATTGGTCGATTTCGGTCATTGGTCGTAACATATATAATTTTACCCTGTCGCCCAGGAACACTTCCTTGTCTCATTTATCTCACGTTTTTATTTTCAGCAATAACAAATTTAATGGAATCGGTAAGCAAAATTTACAGAAACTTATAAATACGCAGAATTGCACCAAACACAACATTATTTAAGTATATTACATCCCTTTTAGCTATAATATAGCTAAACAATCATTTTTAAGTACTATAGAAATCTTTAAACTTTAAAAAAAAAGTATTTTTTGTAGATTTCGAAATTCAAACATTTTTCTGTCACTCGGTGTAAGTACTTTGCATTTTTTTATTCATTATGGAGAATATTCTCTTTGCAGATATTGTAGAACACGTGAAGAAATTCTTCAGTCATTAATTTCTATTGGAAAAAAGGCTGTGTCTAGTCGTCCGTAAAAATTCTTTAAAAATAGAAGAAAATTCATGGCAATATTTTTTTACGAAAGGGAAGAAATTCGGGGCGTAATATTTGAAAAATTCAAAAATGTAAATTTTTATTGAGCACCCTTTTATATATATATATATATATATATATATATTCATACAATAAAGTGTACCGTTTCAAGTGTACTTCAAATATAGAACAATTATCTTTATACCAAAGCATTTAAAATTTAAATATCTATACAGGATTATTTTTAATTTAACATTCTGAAAAAGTGAACAATATTCAAGATTTTAAATATTGAAAACAAGTTTCATTGGAAAGGTTCAAATTTTAAGAGCTGAAAATTCAACAATTTCCTTGACAATAGCATCGGAAAAGATGACGATTTGAACTAATGAAATCTACACACAGACAATCTAATTTAATTTACACATTAATTTTAGTCGTATAGATACATCACGGAAAAAATCATAACTACCTATTTAATTTCCGCGGTGTATACAGATCCGGGAAAAATCGTGTAGGACAAATAATTCACTTCCCGTAATATTTTAAATTCTAATGAGGTTTATATTCACATTTGGGAATTTGTAAATCACGAAGTCTCGCTGTTTAAACCTAAACACAGATCATTGTTCCTATTGACATTGTACCCATTAATAGTTAAAACGCACCTTTTAATCCGATGCAAAGGCAGTGAATTGTAAATTATACATAAATTATTTTTTTTACATAGGCCTTATATGTATGTAGTATTTAAATGAAGTAAGTTTCATTATGATTCAAACGCATGAGTTGCTCATCATCCTATTCTATGTTGTGAATCAAAGTTCAAAAAAAACTGATGTAGGAAAAGAATTAAAATTAAAACTAAAATATGTTAAACATTCTAAACGAAAGAAGTAAGTTGTCAATAAATTAAAAAAATCATTCAATGAAAGGCCCAAACCGTGGTGGTTTACGAAATTTTCGCTTACTTTCACAAGTAGAACATATAAAATTCATGTCCTACCCATATTTTGATATACTTTTTGCATTATATAATTCCAAATTCAGCCAATTTAAGGGTTTCGCAGGCCACTGAGTTCATATAGAGGATTTTCATGTATTTAAATTTTTTTTATTTGGAAGTTTATGATTTAAACATTTGATAAGATCGCTTGGGTGCAGTTCCGAATAGATGAACCCTCCGATTTTGTTTAAACCACGTATTCTTACGTTTTTTGAAGCACTGATTACGAAAATCATAGTGAAAATTGGCGACAAGCACGTCTTCATGGTAAAAACCATAAAAAACCCCATAAAATTATGATTTTTTCCAATGTGACTTAAAATCGCTATTGTAGGGTTTTTTGGGTGACGCATTTCGAATCCGAAGTTCAAATTTAAAAATTCTAAATGGTGAATCCAATATGACTGTTTGAAATTGAAGGCCAGGATGCAAGAACCGGGCGAGTGCTCGAAAACGTGAAAAAGAATTGTCCAATCGTCTTGTGATATCCAAATTTTAAAGTTCGAAAAATCAAATTTTAAAAAATATAGACTTGTAGAGAATATTAAAATGGACCTTTTTTCTATCTAAAGTTTTTCTTCTCTATGTATATTTTTAATAATAAAATTGAAAAAGTGGGAAAAAATTTTCCCAAATTCAATTATTTTTTAAAACGTAAATCGTCTTTACTCAGGCAAATATGATTGAAACTGTTTGAAATTTGGTACACACATGCAGAATACCCTAGCGATGCCTACAAGATGAAGAAAAAAGTCAAAACTGCCAATTGTTTAATAATAATTAATTGCAAATGGAGACCTGATGGTAAGCACGTTTTTTTAGCTTCGGCGAAGAAAAGTATCGAGGGAACTTTGGAGTTGAAACAACTTCCAGTGAGACATTTGTTCTTTACTATTGAAGGAAGATTTCTGGAAATTTTTAGATCAATTCATTAAAAATTGGCAAAAATATCCATTTTGTAAGAAAGTACGCGACGCCGTCTACGACTCTCCTTAGCAGATTCAAACTCTTATTAACGTTAGTAGTCTCACCTGTACTCTCCAGTAAACATAAAGGACTCGTCTTTCCATAATTAAACATTAAAAAACCTGCCCCTTCCCCAATTAATAGAAAATCCACTGCTTTAAACTTTTTGACATTTCGTTGTTTTCAGTGAATTAGCAAATAACTAAAAATAGAAAAAATTGTGCTTCGCAAGTGTTCCACCCTTTCCTTTGTTTTCTTCTCTTTCGTGATGGGGAATGTAAACAAACGGTCTAGTGTCTTTGTTTTGAAATTTTTACTATGAAAAGGACTCAGTGTCTCAAACTGTTTCTAGTTATTTTTGAGTCTGTGAATTTCTAATACATAAAATATTAATTTACACTGATAATGAGATGTTTGAATAAATTGTTTGAAGAATTTATTAATGTTTATAGCCATTTTTCCTTAAAATAGAGTTAGAAAGTCGCAATTTTTTCTGAATTCTTCTGCTTTTAGTCTACTTTTAAATTATAAAGCGCGTTTAGACAGGCAAAAATGAACAGTTATTATATCTCGTATTTGTGCTACTTGAAAATACTCGATTATTCTCATTTTACTTTTCGTTATTTCAGTCATCCTGATCTTTCGCATTTCTTACAACTATTTCTTGAAAGAATTTTTCGTAAAAATCCTTTCCAGACTGACTTAAATACTTCAACAAACATTTTATATCTTTCAGTTTTTCTTTAGTGATTCCGATGCTTTTCGGTTTAGGACACTCGAGTAGTTTGTCAAATTGACATGTCATTTGAAGTGAAAATTTTTTCGGAATACCGTCATACTTTTCGTAAACTTCAACTGACTATTAATTGGGGAAGGGGCAGGTTTTTTAATGTTTAATTATGGAAAGACGAGTCCTTTACGTTTACAGGAGAGTACAGGTGAGACTACTAACGTTAAGAAGAGTTTGAATCTGCTAAGGAGAGTCGTAGACGGCGTCGCGTACTTTCTTACAAAATGGATATTTTCGCCAATTTTCAATTAATTGATCTAAAAATTTCCAGAAATCTTCCTTCAATAGTAAAGAACAAATGTCTCACTGGAAGTTGTTTCAACTCCAAAGTTCCCTCGATACTTTTCTTCGCCGAAGCTAAAAAAACGTGCTTACCATCAGGTCTCCATTTGCAAATTAATTATTATTAAACAATTGGCAGTATTGACTTTTTTCTTCATCTTGTAGGCATCGCTAGGGCATTCTGCATGTGTGTACCAAATTTCAAACAGTTTCAATCATATTTGCCTGAGTAAAGACGATTTACGTTTTAAAAAATAATTGAATTTGGGAAAATTTTTTTCCCACTTTTTCAATTTTATTATTAAAAATATACATCAAGAAGAAAAACTTTAGATAGAGAAAAGGTCCATTTTAATATTCTCTACAAGTTTATATTTTTTTAAATTTGATTTTACGAACTTTAAAATTTGGATATCACAAGACGATTGGACAATTCTTTTTCACGTTTTCGAGCGCTCGCCCGGTTCTTGCATCCTGGCCTTCAATTGTAAAAATCAAAATGATTTCACTGAAAATTTGTAATCGGAGGTTTTTCCAGCCGATGATTTTGAATACAAAGTCGTAAGACTAAAAATTAAAAATGGCAATTAAAATACTCGTCTGTAACACCTAAAGGAGCATTTATTTTAGAAAATATGTTTTAACATCCCTCATAATCTTCGAGAAAAATAGATTTGAAAAAAATTGGTCTGTACATAACATAATTCACATAGGCTCGAGTTTCGTAAGATTACTTAGCTAATAACCCCCCTATACTTTTATGATTATAAGAATCTAATTGATCTTAGGTTTAGGTCACCTGACTTCAATAGTCATGCCACTTTACACCTTGCTTTACCGAGAATGTCGTTTTTATACGTATAAACTGTAGAGTTTCGACAACTTAGCCTTTCCGTGTCTTTCTTAGAATTTAACTAAATATTCAGGTCTCTGACTCTTTGATTCACAGATTAATTAACGTATGTCGATTAAATATTTGTCAATCAAATTCCAAATCGATTAATTTAAGCTTCAAACAACGATTATTAACAATCTTTAAAATTGAAACACTTTTAATTCGAGTTTGAATGAAAGAATTGAAGGGCCTCCGGAAATAAAGGCTTAAATGCCAAATTTCGAAAACATGTTTTATTAGCTTAAACTAATTTGTGTGACCTGAATCATGGTTCTGCAGAAGATTATGGACTAGTTTCATTCACAAGTATAGGTCAAAATTCCAGTTTGGTAATTTAAACAAATGTTTAGGATAGACGGGGCAGCAGCGACCAATAAAATAGGTGTCAAATGTTTAGTCGGTAAAGTAAATATTTTTATTCATTCGGCAAAAGAACTTTTATTGCTTGCTGCATATGTTTAATTCTTATTTTTTCAATGCATAAAAAGCCAATGACTCAAACCGTCTTTGGATTTTTTTAAAAATACTGTGGCTACAACTGCTCTCGCACTGCCCCTATACGCGGGGCAGCGCCGTCTTAATACATCTCGTTAGAAATAATCAATTTATTAAATAATTGTGTTTATAAATAATTAATGGATGTTTCATTCAAGGTGTTACTTTCATGGTTCGATCGATGTTAGCACTTGTATGGGAAAGGCTCGATGGGTGAACCATGGCTTAGGCCTTAGTGGTCGTACTTTTCTATCGTCAAAATCAAAGGTTTGGCACAGCAAAAGAGCACAAGTGCCAAATTTTAAAATTCCAAAAGGGCATAAGCGCCAACATTTGGCAAACCAAAAGGGCATAAACGCCAAAATTTGGCACAGCGAAAGGGCATAAGCGACTAAGTTTGGAATTCCAAATGGGCATAAGCGCCAAAGCTTGGATTCCCAGAAGGGCGTAGACGCCAGTAATTGACACAGTAAAAGGGTATAAGCACCAAAAGTTCCAAATTCCAAAAGGACATAAACGCGAACATTTGGCAAACCGAAAGTACATAGACGCCATTGCTTGGATTTCCAAAAGGGCATAAGCGCCAAAGTTTAGAATTGTAAAAGAGCATACGGTCCAACATGTGGCAGAGCAATAGGGCATCAGTGCCAAAGTTTATACCTCAAAAAGGGCATTAGCGTAAATATTTGGCAAGACAAATGGGCTTAAACGCCAAAGTTTGAAAATTAAAAAGGGCATAAGCTCCAACGTTTGGCATAGCAAAAGCGCAACAGTTTGGAACTCCAAAAGGTGCTTATAATCTTCTAGAATTCTAAACTTTGGCGCTTATGCCTTATTTTTTCTCGCTAAATATTGGCGCTTATGCACTTTTGAAATATTAAACTTTGGTGCCTATGCTCTTTTGAAATTACAACCTTTGGCGCTTATGTCCCTTTACTGTGCCAAATTTTGGCGCTTATCCTTTTTTGGTTTGCCAAATTTTGGCGCTTATGTCCTTTCAGAATTTTAAACTTTGTCGCTTAGGCTCTTTTGGTTTGTCAAATGTTAGCGCTTATAATCGTTTGTAACTTCAAACTTTGGCGCATATGCTCTTAGGCTGTGTAAAATGTTGGCCCTTATACCCTTTTGGAATATCAAGCTTTGACGTGCATGCCCTTTTGCTGTGCCAAATGTTGGCGCTTATGCCCTTTTGGGATTCTAAACTTTGAAGCTGATGACCGTTTGGTTTGCTAAATCTTGGCTCTTATGCACTTTTTTCTCTGTCAAAAGTTGGAGCTTATACCCTTTTCAAATCATAAACCTTGACGTTTGTGCCCTTTTGGTTTTCCAAATGTTGACAGTTGTACCCTTTTGGAATTTCAAATTTTTGTGCTTATGCCCTGTTGGGTTTTCAAATTTTGGCATATGAACTTTTGGCATTTTAAGCTTTGGCGGTCAAACCCTTCAGTCGTGGCAAATGTTGGAACGTATACTCTTTCAGAATTTCAAACTTTGACGCTCATGCCCTGTTGATTTAACAAATGTTACCCTTAATGATCTTTTAAGAATTTCAAACTTTGGCGCTTATGCCCTTTTGCCGTGCTAATTTTTGGCGCCTACACCCTTCTGGAAATCCAAGCTTTGGCGCTTATGCCCTTTTGGAATTCCAAACGTTGGCGCTTATGTCCTTTTGGAATTCCAAACGTTGGCGCTTATGTCCTTTTGGTTTTCGAAGTGTTTTTGGAATTCCAAACATTGATGCCTTTTGGGTTTTAAAATGCTTTGCATATCATTTTCATTCTACTATGACAATTCATTATTTTCGTGATTTTGTACTGACTTTCACTTACACAGTACAATTTCAACTGTTTTCCTTATATTTCACGTATTAAAAACAATTTCATTTCTTTTTTAAAGAAAATAAGATTATTGTGAGAGGTGAAAAAATAATTTCTTTAACATTTGTTAGTTGTATTCACACACTATTTGTTATATATATAACGGCTCAAGACAATCGGGCATTGATGATAATGCTAATGCTAAAACTAATAAGACATTTTTGGACGAAAAAATAAAAGACGTGTTTTATTTAGACAAAGGAAATTTATTACTGGATTTATTTGCGCTAATAAGTACATATACATTTCAAAGTACTTGTTTTGTATACGAATATATAATATACATACCTATAATAAACAGTGAGTTATTGTAGATCAAAATTTTTAATATGGAAAGTAAAGTATAATCATCTGATCAGTTAATCATCTTTAAAATTAATTTTCAAATTGTTAATAGCTTCAAAGAATGATATGGAGATAAAAGAAGTTCAGCCAAAAGGATATTGAACGAGCCTGCGGTTATTTGATACAATTTTTTTTCTCACAAAAGTGAATGCTTAAATATTTGTATTATGTTAGTTGCAAATACTTTTGAATTTCCAACTGCTCACATTCTTTGACCCTCTTTTGTAATTTGTTGATAAAGATTATTATAAATCATTTATTACAATCATAATATTCAAATTTTGTATTTTTTAATGAAAATTGTATAAATAATTGACAAATAGCATCATTCACACAGTTTGTTTGCTCAGTTCCACTTACTGGGTGTTAATGCCAGATAGTTCTTCGACTGATCAAAGGCCTTTTTTTTAACCAATTTGCAAATCTTAATAAATTGGAACATCTAAGAAAAGATATTGTGAGAGAAAATGAGAAATTGGGTATGAAAAAATAAAGGAATTTGGCAATGAATTTTTAAGGCCAGCCTTATATAATATTATTGTCAGTAATTTAGTCACCTCTTGTGTTTCTATTCTTTCTTGCATTTTTTCCCTCCTGACGATTATATTTTGAGTTAAAAATTTTATTATTTGGTTGAAAATTCAACTGCTTTTTTAAAAATTCGTCTTTTCGATTTAAAATTTCATTTTTCTTTTGGTTGGAAATTGAACTTGCTGGTTGAACCACTTTAAATAAAAAAAAAATAATTTTGTTGTTGAAAATTCATAAGATTCGTAATTTTAGTAGAAAATTCATCTCTTTTTAACTTTCTTGCTCTCTCTTTCTTTTTAACTGAAAATTCAACTATTTCAGTCGAAGATTCATCATTTTATGTTAGTTGAAAATTGAAATAATTTGTTAAAAATTAATTTTGTTTGTTTGATGCTTTATCTCTTTTTCAGTTGAAATTTCGTCTTTTTTATAGAAAACTAATCTTCTTAGTTTGAAAATTTCTCTCTTTTGGCTAGAAATGTTGAAGATTGGACTATTTTGTTGAAAATTATTTTTTTTTTGCGGGAGAGGGAGGGTGAAATATCAGCTATTGCAATTTTAGTTGATAATTCAACTGTTTTTAGTTCAAGTTCAACCTCTTTTGATTGAAAATTCGACCATTTGGTTGAAAAATCAACTGTTTGATTAAAAGTTCAACTAATTTGTTAAAAATTCGTCTCTTTCTGTTAAGTTCAACTGTTTGGTTGTAAAGTCAACTATTTGGTTATAACTGAACTATTTTGTTAAAATTTCGTCTTTTTTGCTCTAGAGTTCAATTATTTCTTTGAAAATGCAACTGTTTTTGACTGAAGTTTAATTTTTTTTGTTTTAAAATTTGACTATTTGGTTTATAATTTATCTTTGTAGGTTGATAATCAAAGTATTTGGTTACAAATTTAATTATTTTGTTCAGAATTTAATTATATGGTTGATGATGTAACTATTTTGTTAAAAGGTAATCTTTTTTGGTCGAAAATTCAACTGTTTCAAGGAAAAATGTCCCTTTGAATTAAAAATTCATCTTTTGGGGCAGAAAAGTAATCTTTTTAGATTGAAGCAAATAAATAAATTACAAATTTTAATCCTAAATTGTTTTATTCCGTTCATAAAAAATTCGATGTTTAAAATTTTGTAAGATAAAAAGCTGGTCATTGAATATGAATGGTCAGGAAAAAATCAGGGAATTTTGAAAATCCATTTTTTTCGGCCTCCCTGTAACAGTGCCCCAAAGCGTCATCAGTAGAATTTACTAGTCCAGTTGTTTTAGTCAGATTCTGACTACTGCTATAATGGAAATGAGGACAAATGGAGCGATTTCCACATGTGGTATACACTGGAACCTGGATTACCGTATACTGGATTTAGACGTTACTAGAATTGATTGCTTCCGCATTTCGTCGATGAGAGGAGACGTGGGGCCGAAAGAGAGGGTGTCCTCAGTGAAGCGTGACAAACAGCTCGAAGGCCGCATTCTCACCGCGTTAGTTGCATCAGATTGCATCATGCCTCCAAATTCAACAGGAATCGTTTATGCGGCCCTGCTTGTTTACATTCGGAGTCCCTGGATTTGTGTCGCGGGCCACGATACCCGAAAATGTGCACAAATCCAGGTTCCAGTGTAGTTGGTTCAATAACATTTTGGTGGTTAATAATTTGTTAGATTTAACCCAAAAATGAATTAAATGAACCATAACATTTGTTGAATATTCAGAGAAATTTGTGTGTGGGGATTTTTAGTATGACGGCCCTGTAAAGTTCCTTACATAATAGGACTCACTCATATGCCAAATACATGTGGGTATCACTCGAAACGATAGCGGAACCGAAACTGCATCGCCACCGGCTGCGGTTGTTGCGATAGAAACGGGTCGGTGACTCGTGTATGACTACACACATTCGCGTATCGTATGTTCTTAAACGAGGCTTACGAGATGTGAGTAAAGTAAAACATTCGTTGCCAGTGTCAAGGTTACGTCCGTCAGGCTAATCGCACACATACCCTCGGCATAATCTTTTCTCATTCGATATGCAGGATGGTACTCGATTATCATCGAAAGTACGGTAACAAACTACAAATTGTTTCTTAACTTTCGAATGCTAATCCTTTGACATTCAAATATAAAATTCATATATCAGTTTTCTGAGATTCATTTTTATACACATATTATTATCATTTTATACACATTATGCATATATTAGTCTACACGTAATATATAATGTGCTATTGCGCATAGTATTCCTATCTTTGCACGTATGTATAGATATAGCATCAGCACTAGACTGCGTCGCGTATGATTTATTTATTTAACCACTAGTCAATTTAGATCCACGGAGAATATTTGTTTGTGTAGATTTTCACGACTTTTAAGTAACCTCAGGACGTAAGGACATTTTGATAGTATAATGTGTTCAAAGTATTTTGGCACTGGCGAACTACGAAGATTTAACAGTTTTGACATTCTCTCATCGACGAAAGCCTCAGGTGAGTTGTCCTCAGAGGGCCAATAAAGTGTCCCTGTTCGAAGCCCTTCTTCTGTCCTATAAGAATGACCTAAGAATTCTTACATATTTTTATTGGCTGCCCCATTTTCGAAAATACTGTAAGTTTTAGTAATTGTATCAGGAAACTTTGCAATATTCAAAGAGGGCATTATCGGATCACCATTCACGGAGAAAAATTGCCAGTCAGCCTGAACATCCAGAATGTCACACTGACTATATTTGAACTCCAACTATGGTACAGCCTCCTAGATTGTGTGGCGACTGTAGCGTACCTTCCGTGGAGTGTTAAAATTTGACGGTTAGCGTCACATGCCATAGTGTAAAGTTGACGATCCTGGAGTTTAAATCTGATTATCACAGGAATTTTAGCTTGATTATCTCGGAGTGTCAACTTAATCATGTCACAGGGTCAACTTTATTATCTGTTGTCCTTCTACCTACATATATATTAATGAGAGTAAGAGAGACGAGAGACGGAAATTTAAATTAATAAATGGAACCTGAAATACATAAAAATTGATATGAAATCCATCAAGTCTGAAAGCATCTTTATTATTTTTGAAGAGTAAGATGCCTGAGACATGATTGCATATCCACAAAAACTTACAACATATGTATTGCTTTGACTGCTTTGAGCACGATAGGCTATTAGGCTAAGGAAACGGCCTCGCTGCACTGAACTGAAACATTTTCAACGCTGGAAAATTCAGCGAGAATCAACGAATTACGAAATTTTAAGCACGTTCGCGGTCGTAAATGTTAATACGCACTCTTTTAAACTTTAAACGAAACCCACTTAACCCACTCTCCACCATGTTCTTCACATTTTTACACTCTCCACTCATGTTCGAAATATCAATAAGTGGCTTAAACGAATTAAGAATGTTGTTTAATACGGCAAACGTGACGCCAAACGTCAGTCGTCGCCTCTCCCGATTGACGCGTTGTAGTGCAGATTTGACTATCCTGATAGTGAGTCTAAACTCTAAATCACCTGTGGATCTTCAAACAGACTTTTAAAGTATGATCTGCCCCGAAGGTTGACCATCCATTTTTCTCCGTGTTCCTGTACTCGTAACTGTTGAACTTTTTCATCAAATCCCGCCAATTCGTGGATAAGATCTACAGTCTACACGGAGGAAAATGCGGATTTCGGAACAAGTTTTGAGCACCGGAAATTTCAAAGTGAATCCTAGACTTCCAAGTTTGTGTTCAGAAATTCCGCACTAAGATCTGGTAATGAAGGAATTGCAGGGTGTACTTCAAAGGGGTATTAACCCTCCGAGAACATACCTATTTTGTCGATCACGGAGAATACTCTGGATCAATCTGACCCAATACTTTCTTTGATCGTGTACCATTCCGCAATGACTGGATCAATGGTCTTGAAAAATGCTAAGGTATACTCAAGAGCCGATAGAAAAAAATTTATGCAAAATTAAGCTATTGTTTATATCTTTAACAAGGTTAAAAAAATTCACGAATTTTTTTTTAGTTGGATTTTACGAAAACAATTGTAATTTAATTAATTTTTAATATTTCAAGCTAAAAATGTATATGGAAACTCTCAAAGTATGTTAGAATAATGAAAAAAATAGTCCTATACTGTACCTTTCAAAGAATATAGTTTTTCATTTTCTCCTGTCTGTATATATGTATGTATGTATGTATGTATGCATACATGATTACCTGAATGTTTTAGCCACACTAACTTTTGATGGACGTGTGCAGTCGAGTCAGCCTTTAATAAAATGCTTAAGAATCCCAAAATGAAGGTTAAGTTCGTTAATCAGATATTTTCAACAAAAATTGAAAATTTTCAAGCATTTTCAAAATAAAATTTTTTTTTTCGAGTTTCAGAAATTTTCGTGAAAGTTTTTTGCAGATGGGTAAAAATCTTACAAATTAACTCAATGAAATTTTTTATATTTCAAAATTTTGAACATTTTTAAAAATTAGAACAAATTATTTTTCTGATAGATTCAGAAATTTCATTTAAAATATTTACTGGATATAAAATATATTTCAAAAATATCTCAGATAAATTTTTCGATTAAACCAAAATTAAAAGACTTAGAGAGCTTTTACAAAATTTGAAATAATATTTTCTTATAATTTTTAAAAATTGTTGTCAAAGTTTCTGGTACGCGACAAAAAGACTTGCAAATCATCCTCATACCATTTTTAATTTTGATAAAAATTGAAAAAGTTACATACTTTTCAACATTTTTAAAATTTTCAAAAAATGAAAAAAAAATATATTTTCACGATGGATGAAGAAATATTAATCGAAATTTTTACTAGATATATAATATATTTCGAAACCATTGGCATGAAATTGTTTAATTAGACCGATATTCAAAAAGTTAATTATTTTCAAGAATATGCAATTTTTGTTTAAAGAGATCTGTGAGTTAAAAGTATTATTTTTAATAGATTTTAACAAGATTTACAAATTATTTCATGGAAATTTTCAATTGAACACAAATTGAAAATGTTCTAGATTATATAATCATAGTCGCATTGTCTTAGAACTGAAGTTTGAACAAACAGAATCAAAGCTTACGGCTCAATCCTTAATGTTTCTATTTAGTGAATTCAAAAAAGGAATTGCGTTTGATTATTAACATTATATTGAAAAACATACCTACTTCTTCTATGCTGTTCAATTTTGTTCAAATCGTTTTATTTTACAAAGAGAACTGACCCTATAAACTAATTATCGAGGCCGAAGCGCGAGTGTCACAATGAGAATGCAATCGTCAAAGCCGCAGGTGCTTTGAGAACCTTCTTTAGAAACAATTTCAGTTTCAATTTATGACTGTAGTTCCTCAGGGGTTCAAATCACAGTTTTCGATTTATGTTACAATATTTATGATATTTAAAAAAATGTAGTTGAAATGTACGCATTAAGCGTACGAGAACCAGCGCGAAAGCGTACTCGCGCGCCGCAGGCGCGCTAAAAATTGGCGCGAAGCGTCGCACGCGCAGTGCGCTATGAGAATGTGCCCACGCAGCGGGCATATTTTTTAATATCACTCTGAACAATTAAAATTTTTATACAATAACAGGTACATTAAACATAAAATCACTTATTTAAAAAACCGTTACTGTAAATGTGTTTTCAATGTTAAATATGAAGACCGTTAAATTCACAGACAGCATGAGAAAAATAAAAAACGTTCGTGTAAAAGTTTTCATCTGTAGTTTGCATATTTCATAGAAAGTACAATTTTAGTTCTGAGAGTTCAAATATTGATAGAATCAACCCGTGTGGAAAAATTTCGTGGCGCTGTACTGTTTCTGTCTAGTCCGCCTTAAGTCGACACTG
>CAKNXH010002076.1:194823-243163 GCA_932178445.1 Andricus quercusramuli | reverse complement strand
AAAAAAAATGTCCCTCAAACTTCAAAATGTATTTTGACAGTCAAATTAATTTACGTACACGAGTAACTTCGATTTATCAAAATTAGGAAACCAATTTTTTTGTTATGCAAAGATTTTATTTAATTAAATAGCTTTTGAAAATTGAAATCGATTTCCCAATACACTGATGCTGAAAAATATATTTTTTCCAATTCGTTAAAAAAATAAAGTTTCATCCCATGCAATTGCTATTATTGCTTGGCCCTCGATGTCTCTTTTAAATGAAAAATTAGGAAATATTTTGTGGATTGATAAAAAGAAATAAAAAACCTAAAGCAAAAAAAAACCCTACTGAGTTTGCCCACTGAAGAATTTTTCCCACTAAAATCCCCACTGAAGGCCCAAAAAACCTCTAAATCTAGTGGAAAAACTCCTGATCTGGCAACACTGGTGCCATTCAAGTACGCTTTCACTCGCGCGAAATGCAAATACGACAATGCGGCCGGTGATAAGCGCGTACGAGGCAACTGGAGGTTCATGTCTTGGCCACGTGGAGCGCTATATCACTGATTGAATCTGTAATTTGGCATCACTGGTATATTTCAGTAATTGTTACAGTTGATTCACTTACTAGTTCATCCAGTCAAAATCTTAAAATCACTAGTTCAGTTTAAGAGAGATACGTATGCTTAGATCAAATTTTATATTCCAATTTGGACTCACCCCCATATATCTAATCGAATTGAAATTTCGCATACATACTTATTTCCTATGACAATGCAAAATTACATTAAATTTGAGTTGCCTCCACCCCCGGCTTTTCGTAATTTTAGAAAACTACAATAATATGGGTACACTGATACTTCGGTTTACCTGGGGTTTCGAGTATTCGGTTTCGAGTAAATCGGGGTTCTCCCAATCGTTCTTCTTCTTGATTGCGGCTTCTTACAGTGCCGAACCGTAAACTGCGCAACTCCGCTGACCTTGCAAGCGCTTCTCTCTCACCTCCTTGGACCACCTCATTATATATCGATATATCGGGTTCCGGTAAACCGGAGTCCCAGTGTATCTATATGAAAGGTTCTTGGAGAGTGGAGCTCAAATTTGAGTTTACCCCCGTCCTCTGATTGTCTTATTTGGCACATTTTTTGGCTCATTTTGGCACATTTTCACTCAATTAAAAATTATTAATTGTAAACAAACGTTCATTAACAATTACTAAAAAGAAACTAAATAATCCTCCGTGGAAAGGGGGTTTGCAATAATAATGTAATAATGATAATAATGTGACTGGAAATAAAAGCGCGGGACGAAAATATTGAAATTTCTTTCTTATATAAATTTAATGTTCAATATTTATGCCTCATGCTGTAATTTTTGTCACATTATGATGATACACATTACTATATTATTATTGAAACCCCCCTTTCCTCGGAAAATTATTTCGTTTTTTATTGGTACATTTTAATAAAAGTTAATAAGTTTAAATGATTTTCAAATTATGTAAATTTTTCAACACTTTTTCGAATTTCCAAATATTATTTTTCAATTGAAATATTTAATCGCTATGGATCATTTAAAAATTACCTTCGGATTGAAGCGTTGTTAGGCTTTCAATTTTAAAGTTGTTAATTTCAAATAGTATATTGCTGTGTGAGAATTCTTAATTGTATTTTTATACTCCGGTCTTCGTTTAGACGTGAATATAGTTTGCTTGAGGTACATCACAGAATTAAATTAATTTTAATGTTTTTTTTCAAGAATGTCTAACTAATATCCTCTAAAAGCATGTTTACAAGATTTTTGGATTGTATCAATTTAATATTATAGTGATAAACAGAATAAATTTCATAAAATGCGTCGCTCTAAATTTGTGTAAAAAATAAACAATTATTTTGGCTAAAATTTGGTCATATAAATAAATAAAATAAATAAATATAAAATAAATTTGGTTATATTTTACGTCTTTTATTTTTCAAGTCTGACGATCCATTTTCTTATAAAAAATCATACGTTTTATAGAAATGGATATATTCGAGTGCATGCGTAGTTATCTTCAGCATATTTTTTCAATAATATTTATGTTATTAAAAGATTTAACTTGGCTTCCGAAGAATACTGAATTTGGTCGAGGTTAGAAGTGTAAAAAATGTAATATGATTCACTAATTAAAAATATATTATAATTTATCAAGTATGCACTTGGGAAGGCATACTTCACCTTTACAATCACAAAAGGCCTTTCTAGGAATTCACTTCCAAATTCTCTTCCAATTCTTCCAAAATCTTCGATGACTTTGGGAAATCTTTCCTTGATGAGATTTTTGGGAAATGTATTGTTTTATTTGTTGAAACATACGTCAAAAACTATGGTGGACGTAGTTAATTCGAATATAGTGACAATGATAAATGTCCAGGAAAGTTAATCGAAGTCTTAATAATTCAATAACTTAAATTGACTTTTACTTTAGTTTTTCCCCTGATTCGTGTAATTGAGGATACCGTTCACTCAAAAAAAAATAGAAATGTTAATATTTCCAGCATCAAGGCTTCAAAGTTATGGCTGTGTCTAATCGTCCCGAAAAATTAGGGGAGTTGGACCATCATTATTTCTATGGCCAGTCGCAGGGGTGCCTTCCCGCCCCCACCCGAAAATTCCGGACGACTAGCCAAGCTTATGAAAAATATTTCACTAGTCTTCCCGAATTTCGGGACGTCGAGACCCTGCGTAAAGTTATTAGGGGACAAGAATTCCGAAGATTATTTAGAATGAGGTACATTTTCCATAATATACAATAAAACCTTTCATAATGAAGTTTAGGAGATATCTTTTCTTTGTAGAACTCCCTCGTGCTTTTTTTTAAAGAGGAAAAAATGCTCAAAAGGCATCCCTACAATGTAATTTCATTTCTTTAAGATTGAGTCTTTTTTGCAGAAGCAGAGCGAGGATGCCTCCAGACGTCACGAATGCCCCAACGGGAGTTCTTTTTGAAGGGGAGACAGTTGATCCTACTGTAGTGAAGGATACACCAAAAAAGGAGGTCAAATACACGAGACAACTTGTCTGGAGAAATCTAATCATCTTCGCGTACCTCCATCTAGGAGCACTTTATGGATTATATCTAGTTTTTACATCTGCGAAGCTAGCAACAACGCTTTTTGGTACGTACAGTTATGATATCTTATTCCATTTTGAAGGCAAGAGTTTGACCATTTTAAAACCGATAAAATTTCGAAAGACCAGACTCTTAAGCAAGAACCAAGGAAAAAACTATTTCATCGGTAAAAAAAATATCTTTAAACCAATCTCTAAAATATAGTTTAGCAAATATTTTAAAAACATATAATTTCAACCGTATTGCTTTATTAAAAAGGTCCTCTAATTTGGCATATCAAAAACGATAAGTAATGCACATATTATTAACAGAATGTCAATGTCTTCTGACTGAAGGTTAAAGTTTTACCTCCAAGTTAGAACTGAATCGTTCTTGATTTTGTTTGTCAAGGTGGTTTAGATTTCATCATAGCTCTGGGTCCATAAGTACATAAATACATAGGCAAATATTAAGTATTCAGATGTCCTTTAGAAATGCTAAATAAAATTCACATCGCCTTTTTACAAACTTTTTCAAGTTTGAAAGTATAAGCTTTATGCTACAGTTATATTGAATATTCCTCTCATTTTACCTATGGCCTCGAAAAAATGACAGTTTAAAAAAGATGAGCTTTTCATTACTTTTCCTCTACACTTTTGATTTAAAAAAAGTTGAAATCAATCGAAAAAAATCGGTAAAAAGGTTACAGTTAACGTACAAATCAGGATCGTTCTCCTTTGAATACGTTTCTTTGCATTGAAGTTTTTAATACAAAATATAAAATTGTGCAATGTACAATGTCATTGTAATAAGACTTGTAATAAAACGCGACTTTACCTTCAAGTTTCCTCTGGAGGCAATGAATGCTCCCGTTTTGATTATCATACCGTACATCCGGAATTACGCTTGTTTCATACCAGGTTCAAGAACTCTCGCTTTCTTTTTTTTTCTTTATACTTCTGAGCTGAAAGCTGTTTAAAAGTTTTTTTTTCACTTTCGCCAGAGGTGCTACACAATCTCGGAAATATGTAAATTGCAAAAGCCTTCAAATGTATAAAAACGTTTGAAAGTCAAAGTGTCCAATAAATTTAAATTAAGGATTTCTTACATGCTTGGAGAAATAAATTAGTGCTTCGCGTTTGACCGGTTGAATGTTCAAACAATTCAAGTAATTTCTACGTTCAACCATTTAGACATTTTAACCTTTACAACAGTTTAGTCGGTTAAACTTTCCAACATTTGCAACTTTGTTTTTCAAATCATTTCAGCTAAGAGCTTACAATGTTTCGTAATCCAGAAATACGTTTTGTATTAAGTATTAAAAATCAATTTCAATATTTATTTAAACTCCCCTGTTCGCCTCGTTTACCCCTTTTCTCGTTTTTCCATTTAAATGCGAACTGAATCAACAGAGCCCAACAAGAAAATTCAACTGAGGCCTCAGTAGAAAGAACGTTGTATCAACACACGTTTTGTGTCTATGGAGTTCTGTAGAGTCATTCTTTTTTCTGTCAACAACAATGTGAAAATTGAATTTGTAAAGAAATGTCAAAATAGTCGTGTTTATTTGCTTCGTATCAACCTCAAATTCCAAAACGTTCGTTTCTACATCTATGACTTACAATTAGAACTTTTGAACCTGGATCAAAAAAGAAAATTAAATTTCTTAGAATACAAGCAGAAAGGATTGAAAGGGCTATAAAGAGGCTGGTAGTAGTAAAACATCCAGAGCCGGTAATGTTAAGCATTTTATTTTAAAATCAAAAAATAATTTTCGGTATTTGCAGAATTCACTTTTTGATTTTTTTGACGAGGTTTCAACTATTTTCTTCAGCTTTTACTTTTTGGATGAGTAGTCTACTAATTTATTTTTGGTTAAGAATCTATCTTTTTCGGTGAAGAATTTTATTACTTGGTTAAAAATTTAATTATTTTGACGAAAATTCAAATGTTTTGTTAAAAATTTGACCTTTTTTTATTGAAATTTCAACTATTTGATAGATAATTGAACTATCTGGTTCAAATTAGAATTTTTTGTTAAAGATTCAAGAATGTGGTTAAAAAATTTTCTCTTTCTTGACTGAAAAATATTTCTTGGTTAAAATTTGACTCTTTGGATGATAATTTATTTTTTTGGGTAGAAGTTATGTCTTTTTGAGCTAAAAAATGCAATTGTTTCGTTGCAAATTCAATTATTTTGATAAAAATTCAGCATTCCAACAAAATTTATCTTTTTCAGTAGGCAATTTGTCTTTTTGTTGTGTAAATTCATTTCTTAATAGAAATTTCATTTTTTTTTAAATTAAAAATGCAACTATTTAATTAAAATTAATCTGTTTTGGTTGAAGACTAGTATTTTGCTGAAAATTACTTTTTTCAACTGAAAATTCAACCATTCGTTTTTTAGTTGGAAAATAATTGTTTTTAGTTGAAAGTTCAACTATTTGGTGGAAAATTTATGTATTTTGTGGAATTTCCCTTTTTTGGATTGAAATCTCAACTATTTGGTAGAAAATTGAACTATCTGGTTAAAAATGGAAGTTTTCGTTAAAGATTCCACAATGTGGTTGCATTTTTTTTCTTTCCTGACTAAAAAACGTTTCTTTGTTGAAAATCCAACTCTTTTGATGAATATTCATCTCTTTTGGGTAGAAATGTTATATTTTTCAGATAAAAATGCAATTGCTTGGTTAAAAATTAAATTATTTTGATGAAAATTTAACAAGTTTGTTAAAAAGTCATCCTCTTTGGTAGAAAATTCGAATTTTTGTTGGAAATTCGTCTTTTTGGATTGAAAACTCAACTATTTGGTAGAAAATTGAACTCTTTCGTAAAAATTACATTTTTCGTTGAAGATTCAACAATGTGGTTAAAACTTTTATTCCTTCTTGACTGAAAAATGTTTCCTGGTTGAAAATTCAACTTTTCTGATGAAAATTCATCTCTTTTGGGTAGATATGTTATCCTTTTTGTCTTGATAGAAATTTCATCTTTATTGGTTAAAAATACAACTGTTTGATTAAAATTCATGTGTTTTGGTTGAAGACTAGTATTTTGCTGAAAATTGCTTTTTTCAACTGAAAATTTAACTATTCGTTTTTTAGTTGCAAAATAATTTTTTCTAGTTGAAAGTTCAAGTATTTGGTGGAAAATTGATGTATTTTGTGGAAATTCGTCTTTTTGGATTGAAATCTCAACTATTTGGTGGAAAATTGAACTATCTGGTTAAAAATGGAATTTTTCGTTAAAGATTCCACAATGTGGTTGCATTTTTTTTGTCCTTCTTGACTAAAAAACGTTTCTTGGTTGAAAATCCAACACTTTTGATGAAGATTCATCTCTTTTGGGTAGAAATGTTATATTTTTTAGATAAAAATGCAATTGCTTGGTTAAAAATTTAATTATTTTGATGAAAATTCAACAAGTTTGTTAAAAAGTCATCCTTTTTGGTAGAAAATTCGAATTTTTGTTGGAAATTCGTCTTTTTGGATTGAAAACTCAACTATTTGGTAGAAAATTGAACTCTTTCGTAAAAATTACATTTTTCGTTGAAGATTCAACAATGTGGTTAAAACTTTTATTCCTTCTTGACTGAAAAATGTTTCCTGGTTGAAAATTCAACTTTTCTGATGAAAATTCATCTCTTTTGGGTAGATATGTTATCCTTCTTGTCTTGATAGAAATTTCATCTTTATTGGTTGAAAATACAACTGTTTGATGAAAATTCATGTGTTTTGGTTGAGGAATTTAGTATTTTGTTGAAAATTCTTCTTTTAACCGAAAATGAAACTATTCGATTTTTAGTTGCCAAATAATTTCTTTTAGTTCAAAATTCATTTATTTTGCTGAAAGTGCAATATTTTTACTGGAAATTACAGGAATTAAAAATTGTTCAAACTCAATTGAGTATAGTACCCACGTTTATTTTATTTCAAAGAATGTATTCCCCTTCTTCCCCTGTTATCGATGCGGGCGAAAAATGTTTTTTTGGCTTATTGTGGGGGGGGGGGGGTCTGTTGATATACAGAAGCGTGTAGTTCGAAATTTGAAACATTTTAGGCCCAGTTTCAGGTTGTTTTAAATTAAATATGTCTTTTGATTGGATTATTCTAATGAAAAACTGAACTGTGTGAAAAGTTAGTTTAAATGAAAAAAAGGAGTCGAAAGTGACCGAAAGTTTAACTAAATCTGTCCTACAAGTTAAATATCTAAGCGGTAGAACGTAGAAATTATTCGAAAGTTATGGTAATTTCACATAAAAAATACATGTTGCGACGAAAGTTTGCGCTATCTAGAAAATGATTAATGGTCGAACCCAACTAATAACTATGACATGGCGAATATGTTTTAGCAAATGTAGCATCGAAATGGATTTAAACAAAATGAAAATACTAAAATTCTATTCATTTTTTGCCCAATCACAATGATAAAAGGAAATCATCTGTGTATTATGCATACGTAACTCATAAACCTGCACAATGCGCTCTCTAACTAGATTTTCTTCTGCAGCAATCTTCCTGTATCAATGTAGCGGAATTGGTATAACAGCAGGCGCACACAGGCTATGGGCTCATAAATCTTATAAAGCCACGTGGCAACTTCGAGTATTGTTGACCATCCTTAATACGATGGCCTTCCAGGTGAGTCTTTCAAATTTCTGTTGAACTGAAAAAATACACAGATTGAAGGTCAGTAAATAATTAGTAAAATGGTTCAATATTGTAGACACTATGTAAAGAAAAAAAAGCAATTTCTTACTCGTTATAGTTTCAGCAGACTCAATGAAATCAATACATCATTCAGAGATACATAAAAATTCTATTAGAAATTTCGAACAGCATTTTATTTTATTTTATTTTATTTAACGCGGAGACGCACGTGTCGACCTTTAAAACAATTTTCTTCAAGAAGCACAATATTCGAATGTATTCACAATATTTATGTAACTGAATTAAATTAATTTCTTTGTTTACAACTTTATTATTAGATGATAATAATTACTGTTGAGGCAGAAGATAATTTTATTAAAGCACCGTTTTCTTTCGTTATTAGACGAGTTGGTTGTGTGCAAATAAGATTGCCAATTAAAATTTTAGATATGACAAGCTTAGACAATGGTAGTTATTGAAATCAATTCTGAATACATGTAATTTAAAATATTGGCAGAATTTGGTCTGGGATATAATCGGTTCCTTTTTAATTAAATCTTATTCAATGTACATTAAAATAATCTACGATTCATTCAATCTGTCCATATTGAAGGTCGTGATTATTCAGGCGCTTGTAATTCAGAAATTATCATTTTTTATTGACCGTTCAATATTTGAGATGAAACCACTGAATCAAGAAGCTTCTTTCAAGCTAGATTTCAGTTTGAAATCTCTATCCAGAGCCGAGATCAATTATTTTTTACATTTTTAGCTCTACTGATTATAATAATTATTAAATTGAAGTAAAATCAATTTCAATTTGTAAAGTACATGCTAAAGAATACTCATGAATTTTTTTAAATTTCTCATACCAATTTTTGCACTTGTGGAGGAATTCAAAGTCGACGCATTGAAAGTTGAGGGTCATTTCTAATGTTTTTTTCACACATTTTCTGTCACAGGAAAGACCAAACATTTCTGACGAAAATCAAACTGACATAATTTTACTAGTATAATGTTGGAGACTTCAACATGACGCTGTTCCCATTGATTTACAAGTTATTAATTTTGAACTTCAGAACAAAATAATTCAATACTAAAAACCAAGATACTCATCTTGAAAATCAATAATTGTTCAATTTTCAACGTTCTAAGTTTTAATTCAATAATTCTGAAAGTTTCCAATCAGAAAGCATATAATTGCCAACTTTTTTTGAATCATGAAACTTTAAAGGTTAGTAATTAATATTTAAAATTCATTAATTTATAATCATTTATAACGAAGTGTTAAAATTAAACGATTTGATACAAAACGTTTATAATTGTGTTGTTTAAAATTAGAGTAGATAAAAATAGAACTGCCTGAAATTGATACTTTAGTAAATAGAAAATTTATTTAATTTTCAATTTTTCCAATTTTAAAGTTCTGAATTTTCATGTTTAATTTTCAACGTTCTGTAGTAGAAATTTTTTTACTTTTTATGCTTCACTTTTGAAATTACTTCATGTTGAACATTTGTCTAAAATAGATCAATTTTAAAGTTTTGTAATTAAATGTCTTTTAATTTTCGTCGGTGAATTTTTTTTGCCTGATCTTAGAAAAATTTGTCATACCAGTTTCAAATTCGAGAATTTTAGAAGCTTTGAATTTTAAACATTAAATTTTTATTTTATTTCAGATAAACATATTTTAATCGCTTCAGATTTAAATAATTTGAATTCAAAAGATTTTACTTTTAAATTATTCAATTCTGAACATTTTAAATTCTCCTATTGTCGAAATTTTAATCTGAAATCATTCAATTTCGAGATTCTACAATTCCAAATAAAATTATTTAATTTTCAGTTATTTGAATTGGAAATTATATCATTTCAACTCTCTTCTAATAAAATTGGCCATTTTTCAAAATTTTAGTCGGAAATTTTTCAAATTTAAGAGCTTCTGATGAAAAAATTGTCAAGTTAAAATTACTCAATTTCAAACTCCTGTATTTATAGATGATGCAAGTTAAAATCCTCTTAATTCCATTCGAAATATTGTCCTTTTTTCCAAATTATACCAAATCTAAAACTGTTTGATTTGGAATGTTTTCAATTCGAATTCGATCAGTATAGTTTGAAAAAAATTTTTAAACTTCCAAATCGAAGTTATCAATTATTGTTTCAAAAATGTGAAATATTCTTAACATTTGAAAATTTGTTTAATAACGGTTTTTTTAATTTTTATATATTTTTGATGCTAGGAAAGAAATACAAGAACATTTCCAATCTAGACATTTACTGCTAGTATATAGTCAAATAAAATTTAATTTTGTTCAGGATGCTGCGATTGATTGGGCGAGAGACCACAGGGTGCATCATAAATACAGTGAAACAGACGCAGATCCTCATAATGCCAAGAGAGGTTTCTTCTTTGCCCATGTTGGTTGGTTACTGTGTCGTAAACATCCCGATGTGAGAAGTAAAGGCAAAGGAATTGACATGAGTGATTTGCAAAATGATCCAATCCTCGCCTTTCAGAAAAAGTAGGTTATTTGTTCCATTCCTCTTGATTTTAGGTGAACAAGAATTTCGTTCAGTAATTAGAACGATGAAGAAATTTAACTTCTTCATAGAGAATTTTCTTTTCTTTCATCCATTTACCCAATTTATCCTCATTTTTCAATTAATGAAAACGAATCGTGCTACCAGTTTCCTCATAGAGGAAGGAGGGTATCGTTGGCGCTCCCTTATTAACAAAAAAAAACTATAATAGTTAGGCCCAGCATAGTATGTAATTTATAAACAAATTCGTACAGCCGATTTTCCAAAAAAAATTTATCATTCAATTTTTTATTATTCTATTTTTGGTTGAAAATTCAATCCTTTTAGTATAAAATCAATCTTCTTGGTTCAAAGTGCATATTTTTGCTTAAAAATTGTACAGTCTATTTTGAATTTTTCTGTGTCTTGACTGAAAAATCTTTCTTAGTTGAAAACTCAACACGTATTGAAAAGTTTTTTTTTTTTTTTTGCGAATTGATCCATTTCTTATTCAAAATTAAAATCCTTTATCATTGAAATATCACCTACTACATTTTTCGTTCAGAATTCATCCTTTTTATAATGAAATTTTAATTAATTACTCAAATGTTAATCCTATGTTAAAAATTAATTTTTTTTGGGTGAAGATTCATCACATGAATTGAAAATACACCCCTTTGTTTAAAAATTTAGCTATTTTGTTGGAATTTTTTTTTCATCCTTCAATTGAAAATGTAACTATTCCAGTTGAATATTCCATGATTGTTGAAATTCATCTTTTTGATTAAACATTAATTTTTTAATTAAAATTTAACTTCAATTTTTCGTTGAGCAATGATCTTTTTGTTTTAGTTTTTATAATTGGTCTTTTTTGTAGAAATTAATCTTTTTGGTTTGGAATTTCAATTATTCTAGTTAAAGATTTATCATTTTATTTGCGAATTAATCTTTTTGTTTAAAATTCAACTAATCCAGTTGGAGATTCATTATTTTAGTTGAAAATTCATCACTTTGTTTGAAAATGTAACTCTTTTTAAATTAGTTTTTTAAAACTAAAAATTAAAAAAAACTATTGAATATTCCATCATTTTAGTTGATAATTCATCTCTTTGCTTTGGCTGTTCATTCATTTATTTGAGCGATAATTTAGCTATACAATTCTTGGTGGACAGTTTATCTTTTTTAGTTGAAAATTCTTGTATACTGTTGAAGATTCATCTTTTTGGTAGAAAAAATTATCTTCTTGGTCGAAAAGTTATCTTTTTGCTTAAAAATTTAACTATTCCAGTTGAAGTTTCATCATTCTAGTTGAAAATTGATCTTTTTGGTTGAAAATTCAAGTATGTCATTTTAGTTGAATATATACGTTGCCATATTTGCTTAAAAATGGATAGAAAACATAAAAATTATTACTGTTTATGTAAAGTTTTCTATTCAAGCACTTTTTTCACTTTTTTTATAAGTGAGCGACTTAGTCCCACATCGTCGGACATCATCGTCCCACATGATAAATAGTTGTTTATAAATTAAATTTATGTCTGTGCCTTATGGCACGAAAGTTGACCAGATATTTACGGTTGTATGTTTTTTGGTTTAATGTAAAATTTGACTTAGTTCGTTTTCATCAAATCTCCACATCTTGAGACCCTCTGAGTAAAAATAAAACGATTTTTACGAAGATGTGTGTCTGTCTGTAGTCTGTAGGCACGATAACTTTAAAAAAAATCATCAGATTGGATTGTGCTTTGGACCACTTTTTTAAGGCCTAAAAAGAAAGGACATGTTCGTTAACCAGCTATTTTGGATCAAAATTCAAAAAGTAAGAGCATTTTGAAAATCGTTGAGATCATTTTTTGGCGATTTAAAAATTCTATGCGCGGCCAACCATAGTACTTGAAAACTCGAACAATTTACCATCATGACATTTTTCAATAAAAATAAAATGATCAGAGAAATAGCATTTTACAAAACAAAAAATAACAAACGAAAATGAACAATTTAAGCGGAACAACGCACGATATGAAAAAAGTCAAGAAAAGAAAAACGTTGCTTTTTGAAAATCCTACAAGATAATCATAATAACTTTTTTAATTTTTTCGAAAAAACAAAAATTCAAAATTTTGTCGCACAAAAATAATTAAAAATTACAAATTCTGTTTTACGGTCAAACTAGGCATGATACAAAAAAAGATAAGAAGACAAAAATTGTGCACCCAAAAAATATCTACAAGCTTGTTGATAATGACTGTTAAATAGGACGATTAGTTTTTCTTTTATTCGTAAAAAATAACATTAAAAATTGAAAAATGTAATTTTTGGACGAAAGACACACAGAGCAAAGAAATCCCGTGTAGTTCCGGTTTGCACCCCAACCATTCGGGTGCTCACCTCAAACAGCAGCACCTCAGGTAGTAGGGCGCCCGCCCGAATACTTCGGGTGCTTGCACGACTGATTCGGGCGATTCGATTCGTCAACCGCGTTGGACGTTGCCCGTTCGACGTTTGCGCATGTATTATTATAGTTAATCGTTCATTATTAATTAGATAAATCTAGTTGCTCAAATTTAAAAGCACAAAAAAACATTTAAACATAAGCTTTTTAGAATTGTTCTATTTGGAGAAAATTTGAAAGTAAACAATAATTCATTGTTTGAACAATGACATAATGTTTTTAGCAGAATTTATTACTCCTCAAAATCATTCAATATTATGTTTAATTCAGAAAATACCACTTTAAAACATTATGGGGAAAAATAAATGTTTGAACAAATATAAAGGGTCTAGCCGGATAAGATAGTCAAATCTGCCTTGTAGGGAACCTCTATAACTAAATACATCCTCATATTCGGCATGTATAGAAACCCCTTTTCCTAGATTTTCAGACCCCTAGATCCCCATGGGGCAACATGGGACACCATAGAGTGCTGGCGAGTTTTTTTTGCAATATCTCGGTCAATTTTTGAGCTAGGAAAAATAAAAAAAAAGCAAATTGTAGGGTTTTTCAAGCCCTATAAACCTGTGAAGCCGAACAATTTTTTGGCGCGAAATTCAAATTTTTACAGCCGTTTGAAAACTTCAAAAATTTTTATATCGGAAACAAAGACTGACTCCTCGCTAAAAGAAAATTATGTTATGTATTTTTGGCTCAAAAATTCCTGTGATTTTTTTCAGATTTTTAAAAGTGGTGGAACGACCTCAAAAAAAATAAAAACCACTAAAAACCGCGTTTTTTGCCTCTAACTCTTTCTACATAATTCCTACGATGAAACCAATCACACCATCGTATTCTACGTAAAAAAATGTAACGAAAACGTGTATTAATTTTTTGAAAATAATTTTTGGCAGCCCTTCAAAAATTCAGCAAATAAAAGCGATGAGCCCGGCTCACATGCAGATTTTTACATCTTCCAATTGCAAGGGAAACCCAACGTAGAATACTAGAATCAGTTTCATCATAAAAATTATCCAGAAAGCATCAGAAGCGAAAAACTACAGAAAAGTTCGGTTTTTGGACACTTAACGCTTTATAGAAAAATATTACGATGAATCCGATTGCGCCATCGAATTCTACTAGAAAAAATATATCAGGAATTATGTATTTCTTTTGCTGAATTAATTTTAATAGACCTTCGCAAATTGAGCAAGTAAGATCATTCGACCCGACTCACAGTGACAATAAATAAAACGATAAGCCTCCCGCTCAGTCACCTGGCCCTCAGGGGTGTATGGCTATTTGGGAGGGCTCTGTAACACAGTTCATACATTTAGATTTCCTTATTGCAAAAATGACGTTAAAAATCACCAATCATTAAGGTCTACCAAAATTTATTTCCAAAAAAATAATACACGTTTTGATGTATTTTTGTACGTGTAAATACGATGGCGTGGTTGGTTTCATCGTAGGATCTGTTTAGAAGGAACTAGAGCCGAAATCTAAATGTATGAACTGTGTTACAGAGCCCTCCCAAATAGCCATACACCCCTGAGGGCCAGGTGACTGAGCGGGAGGCTTATCGTTGTATTTATTGTCACTGTGAGTCGGGTCGAATGATCTTACTTGCTCAATTTGCGAAGGTCTATTAAAATTAATTCAGCAAAAGAAATACATAATTCCTGATATATTTTTTCTAGTAGAATTCGATGGCGCAATCGGATTCATCGTAATATTTTTCTATAAAGCGTTAAGTGTCCAAAAACCGAACTTTTCTGTAGTTTTTCGCTTCTGACGCTTTCTGGATAATTTTGATGATGAAACTGATTGTGCCATTGTATTCTACGTTGGGTTTCCCTTGCAATTGGAGGACGTAAAAATCTGGAATGTCTGCACTGCATGTGAGCCGGGCTCATCGTTTTTATTTGCTAAATTTTTGAAGGGCTGCCAAAAATTATTTTCAAAAAATTAATACACGTTTTCGTTGTATTTTTTTACGTAGAATACGATGGTGTGATTGGTTTCATCGTAGGAATTATGTAGAAAGAGCTAGAGGCAAAAAACGCGGTTTTTAGTGGTTTTTATTTTTTTTGAGGTCGTTCCACCACTTTTAAAAATCTGAAAAAAATCACAGGAATTTTTGAGCCAAAAATACATAACATAATTTTCTTTTAGCGAGGAGTCGGTCTTTGTTTCCGATATAAAAATTTTTGAAGTTTTCAAACGGCTGTAAAAATTTGAATTTCGCGCCAAAAAATTGTTCGGCTTCACAGGTTTATAGGGCTTGAAAAACCCTACAATTTGCTCTTTTTTTATTTTTCCTAGCTCAAAAATTGACCGAGATATTGCAAAAAAACTCGCCAGCACTCTATGGTGTCCCATGTTGCCCCATGGGGATCTAGGGGTCTGAAAATTTAGGAAAAGGGGTTTCTATACATGCCGAATATGTGGATGTATTTAGTTATAGAGGTTCCCTACAAGGCAGATTTGACTATCTTATCCGGCTAGACCCTTTGTTCACCATCAGAATAAAAGTACAAAAATTATGTAACTGTTCAATAATAAGTAGCATAGGATACCAATTCCAAAAAAGTCGACGTATCTAGCACGATTTTCAGAAATTTTGAAAGTAAACAATAATTAATTGTTCAAATAATCACATGATGTATTTTAAAAAATTCACCACTCCAATCAGTGACCAACTTGTATTTCATTTAGAAAGTACGATTATTTTTTACTTTCATTGGAAAAAAGCTTAAATCAGTTTCATTTGTATAAACAATTAAAAATTGTTTAAAAAGTCATAAGGGATATTCAAATTATTAAATAGTATTTATTTCTATTCAAAAATACGGCAGAAAATGCTGAAAGTTAACAATAATACGTTAAAATGTATTTTTTTATTTTTGGGTCATATTTGAGGCGTTGTGGGGGGAGGGCCAGGGGAAATTTAAATTCAAATTTTTTGATATACTTTTATTCCATAGACACTCCTCTTCAATCCTTAACAAAATTGGCAATTGTTGATCAAACCCTGAAGTATCAGTGAAATTTTTAAAAAATTTCCCATTTTGAACATTTATGGAATGTTCAAGTGCCCAGTGGCACGTGTTAATATCGGAATTTCGAAAAAAATACAGATTTTCTTTCTTCGAAAATGGAAACTTTGGGATGGTCGTCTTGCCCTTTAGCTCGGAAAAAGTTTTTTAGACCACCTCAATACATAAAGATTGTGTGAACATTTATGAAAATATGAAACTCAACTTTGATTAATAAGATCAATAATAAATAATGTTGAGAATAATTTTTCAGAAACAATTCTAAAAAGCTTATGTTTTAATGTTTTTTGTGATGAGAATGTGTTTGTTAAAGCCGAAGGAGCTTTAACAAAAGATAATTCACAATCACCAAATTACAGTTGTCGATGATTTGACCTTTAATTTTAAAAGGTCTGAAGCGAGCCGCGCGCGATGAGAATGTGCGCGCGTAGCGGGCAGATTTTCTTTTAAATTTACTTTTTCTTCTATGGGCGCCAACGTACTCTCCTCACTCCTATATTGGATTAAGTTTTCATTTTGAATGGAAGAAGTTTTTTTTAACTCAAAGAATTCATTTTTTTTACCCACGTTGAAAGAAATTTTGATTTAATTCGAAGAAACGTTCCCCTAGGGGCCTAGGTGTACAATGAATAAAATATTGCTGATGAAGAAAAATTGTATTCATAACACCGCTTTTTTACAGATACTATTTCTTCCTGATGCCACTCTTGTGCTTCCTGATACCCACTGTCATTCCAGTTATGTTTTGGAATGAAACATGGACGAATGCTTATTTCATTCCGGCCGTACTTCGATATACATTCACGCTAAACATGACGTGGCTCGTCAACTCAGCTGCTCATCTCTTTGGCAACCATCCATACGATCAGTAAGTATGAAATAGAATTCATAATTTATATTATGTAATATCATTTATTTTTTATTATTTAACTATTTTGTTGAAAAAATTCGTCTTTTTGTGTGAATCCAACTACATATTTTTTATTTCAAATAAAAATATTTTTGATTGAAAAATCAACTATTGCATGTTTCGTTAGAAATTCATATTTTTTGGTTGAAAAATTAAAACTATTTGATTTAATATTAGACTGCTTTAAAAAAATCATTTTTGTTGTGAAGGTTCATCAGTTTAGTTGAAAATCAATATTTTTGGGTCAAAGATTGAACTGTTTTGTAGAAAATTCGTCTTTTTGGCTTGAAAATTGACATAATTGTTTGAAAATGAATCTCTTTTTTGTCTGAAGATTCAACTGTTTTTATGAAAATTTGTCGTGTGTCGTAGAATATTAATTTTTTTGGTGGAAAATTTAACTATTTGGTTAAAACTGCATATTTTTTGTTGAAAATACGATCACTTGGTTGAAAGTATAACTATGTACTTTGTTAAAGATTGATTTTTTAAGATTTACCTCTTTGGTTAAAAATTTAACTTTTTTGTTGAAAATTTTTTGCTGTTTTGCTAAAAGTTTATTTTGTTCATCCGAAAATTTATCTATTTTATTTTTGGTTGAAAATGTATCCTTTATGAGTTTAAAAATCAACTACTTGTTAAAAAACTCATCTTTTATGGTACACAAGTCACCATTCTTTTTTGAAAATGAACCCTTTTGTTGAAAATTTGATTGTCTTCGAAAAAATCGCCTTTTTGGCTTGAAAATTGAACTATTTACTTAAAAGTTAAGGCAGAATTCTACTTCGAACGCGCGAAAAAATGCTATTTTTGTAAATTTTTTTTCAAACATTAAGAAAGATATTGATGTAGGGTTTGTTATGCTTAATAAATATACTCTTAAAATACATTAAAAACATTTTGTTGGTTCATTTTATGCGCTCTATATACATTTAAATGACACATGAATACAACGCCTCAAAACCACATTTTTTACCGCCTGTTAAAAAAATCTCCGAAACTACCGAATCGATTGGTCTGAAATTTTTTAGTATATGTATAGAATATGTGGTACAATTTTCAGACCAATCGATTCCGTAGTTTCGGAGATTTTTTTAACAAGCGGTAAAAAAACGTGGTTTTGAGGCGTTGTAAAAAAAATTTACAAAAATAGCATTTTTTCGCGCGTTGGAAGTAGAATCCTGCCTTAAACTATTTTGTTTGAAATTCCTATCGTTTCCTTTAAGGTTCAACTATTCAAATATTTATTTGTATTTATATAATCAATTTTGATATTTCTGTTGACAAAATGTAATATAATAAACTATCAAGTATTATTTACTCAACAGAAAGTTAATATTGAATAATGTTTTAAAGAAAATTAAAAAAATCAAAATAGACATCCAAAGTTTGATTTCAGCGCTACCACGGAGGAATTTCCGAATCCTAAAAATTGACATTAATAGAGTTTACTGAGTCAAAGTCTCCATTCATACAACGCTCTTTGAATCGGAACTTCAATTTTTACTAACAATTACTATAAATAAATGTCTCAGTCTGCCGTTTCCTTAATTGAATTGAACCAACAATATTAATTAAGAATTAATATCTGCGATTTTCATGAACAATTTTATAAACTTCAACTTAAAAGTATCATTTCTACATAGAAAAAGACGTTTTATTCACTGATTGTTAAATTATCCGAATTAAGCTAACACCATCAATAATTTGTGTGAGTTGGACATGCCCTTAATTTTTTTCTATGAGAAAAAGACGCAGTTCATAATTTGCTTATATAAAATAATAATCATAAAGTTAGATATGGGAGCGTCAGCATATTACGTAACATTATTTTCGACGTTTTTTAACCCTCATTCCCCCATGTGACAGACCTTAGGAAATCCTTTGCACCCGCTTCCTCCCCTCACCGCCGTTACGTAACATTTTTGTATTACGTTTAAGAAACTAAAACTTCTTTTTGAATACCATAAAGAATGCAAAATAATAATAATAATGCAATATAAAAATTTCAAACCACTTTTTATTTGTTAAAAGTTTTTGAACACTTAAATACGAGCTGAAATTAACTTCTGAATATTGAGAACAGGAAAATAAGTATTGCCAATTTGTGTTTAAATTGATATAAATATAATTTTTATGAAATTCTCGAGAAAATAAAGTTTTTTTTTTAATATTTCGTGTGTGTCAAAACAGAATCTAGAAGATTTTAAACATTTTTTTTCATTTTACATGATTTTACAAAATATTAGGAAAAATTCGAGTCTTCTTGAAAGGTGTTCAGTACTTTTAGAAGTTTAGAAGAAATCATAAATATTTGGTAAATTTTTTGAAATGTTTTCAAGTTTTTAGATATTTCTAATCTACCTAAAACTTTCTAGATTCCTAAAAATATTTGTAACTGACTCGGATTTATGTTGAAATTTTGAAAAGTCATTCAAAATTTACAAAAATTGCCATACAATCTTATAGATTTTCCCAAGTACTTTAAGAAAATTTGTTTATTACCTTGTAACCTTTCGAAATTCTTTTGAAGCTTCTAAACGTTTTTTTTGAATATTTAAAAAAATCAATTCTAAAAATGTTTCAAAGTTTAAACATTCAATTAAACCACTTTGCTTTAAAATTTTCTACATTTTTTTGTTTTAAAATTTTAGAATAACGTTTGAAATGTTTAAAACCTTTTTTAATTCTCTTGAAGTTCATTTTTCAAAATAAAACATTAAAAAAAGTTTTTTACACAAATCTTTAAAAAATTATTTTTAACCTTTTCAGACCTTCTACACCTTCTAATCATTCAAAATTATTCAAATTTTTCCTGACTTTTTTTTTTAATTCTGCAAAATTAAGAAAATTTCCTGAAATTCTTTCAGATTCTTCTTTGGCAAATTTAAAAATCTTCTGAAATTTGTTGTAACAGAATCTCTCGGGGACGAAATATATTGTTTTTTAGAGGAAATAAGGCGATACGTATTTTTCCGATTTGCAGAAAAAAAGCTTCTCAAAAGTTATACGTATTTGAATTTTGTGCTCTGTTTTTCAAAGAACTCGAATTTTTTTCTTTAAACCTCTATAACTTTTTTTATTTTTTTCTTCAAATTTTGAAAACATGAAAAAAAATATTTTCTGGAAAACTCCATCTTTTTTGATGCTTCCACATATTTTTGAAAATTTTCTACTTATAAAAGAAAGGAAATCAATATCATTCGGGCCAAACCATTCTTGAGGCCGGGAGAATATTTTTTCCCACAAATGTAATTTTTGAATTTTTCTTGTTAACTATGAAAGATATCGCAAAAGAACAAGAGACATTTTTCATATAATTTTTTTAAACGTGCAAACTTTTATCTTGACGTTATTCGTAGTTGTAATTGTTTCCAAGAAAAAGTAGAAAGCTCAATTGTAAGAAAAAAAAAATCTGGCCACAAACGTTATTCAGCAAGCATCAAACTTAGAAGATACCTTTATTATCAAAGTGCAAGTTCAAACGAAAAAAAACTCGGCAAAACATGTAAAGGTGGGTTTTTTGAGAAAATCTATCTTAAATTTTTTTCAGCAAAGCTGATTTGCAATGAATTCGGCCTTAAAACATTTTTTTTTATTCTCTTGACACTCTGCAAACTTCAGTTTGCCTAAAATTTTTGTTAATTCTGAAAAATTAAAAAAAATTATCTCAAAGTCTTCCCTATTCTTTTTCCACACATTTTTAAATCTTCAAAACTTAAAATTATTCTTTGACAATAAAACCTGAACAATTTAAAATTTCCCCAGAAATCTTGAAGAAAATTTAATCTCCTCACATATTTAATAAATGATTATTAAAAAGCTTTTATTTTTTTCAATTCTTCAAAATAAGTTTTTGCCCATAATTAAATTCACTACGTAGCGCGTCCTCGGGTTGCGGATAGAGGAACGGCCCGTTAGGCTGAACAGCCCTCAGGTTAGCTGCGAATACAAGAATAAGCAGCCGCGGACAGCCGATAGGAACCAGTCGTGGGTGTGGTGAGCCCAGCCTAAGATGTTGGCCTAGCACTGGTAGAAAACACGATGACCATGGCTTGGGAGGACCCACCCATCCACGTTCATACGCAGTGGGTGGGTCCTGGCAGGCCGAGGTGCAGCGTGTATCCACCTAGAAACACTACCCCGAACCAAAACTAAAAATCTTGTAAGGGAAAAATCCTGCTGCCCATTGGACACCGCAGCGATGACACTGCCCGCAAGGGATGTGTGGAATGATTCGCCTGTATAGGGCCAAAGGGGTACTGATGCCAGTATAGGCGCGCTGCCTTGCAGGGGGACGTTAGGATACGAGGATGAAACTGTAATGTGTCTGGCGACAAGTTGACATGGTCCTTGTCAGAGCCGGAAAGCTCCCATACTTAGACCTAGGGAGGTATGGGGGTTATCACTCCTGGGACAGTGGACTCACCTACGATCGGAATAGGATCCTAACGTGCGGATTATCTTGAAACTACCATGGCTAACTTGCAAAAACAAAAAACTACAGTTAAAGATTTAAGGGTGGGAACTCTAAACGCGCGTAGTCTATATACTGGCGGATTTAGCGAACTCATTAAGATAGCAAATGATTACAGAACTGACTTAATAGCACTTCAAGAAACCTGCTGGTCGGGAGATTTCGGGTCAATTTCTAAGGACAACTATACTTTTCACTTCGGGGGAGCTAAGGGGCGCACACTGGGGACCGGTTTTCTTATTAATAAACGAATTTCGCAAGCGGTTATCGACATGCAATTCATTAACGATCGGTTATCATACATTGTACTGAAGGGTATTTTCAGCAAACAGGTATTAATCAACGTGCACTGCCCCACCGAGGACAAAGACGAAGACACTAAAGATCTCTTTTACGAAACAATCGAGCAGGCTTTTGACAAGTTCTCAACTTTTGACGCAAAAATAGTATTGGGAGATTTCAACGCGAAAATTGGAAAAGAACCGATGTATAGGCCTACAATAGGATCAGAAAGTTTGCATGACGTCAGTAATGATAATGGAACTAGAGTAATAAACTTTGCAGCTTCAAAGAACCTCGTTGTGAAAAGCACATATTTCAAGCATAAAAATATACATAAGGCCACCTGGAGATCACCAGATGGTAACACTCACAATCAGATTGATCACGTTCTAATTGACAGAAGACGTCATACAAACATTCTCGATATAAGATCGTATAGGGGAGCGGATTTAAATTCAGACCATTTTCTCGTGATAGTAAAATTAAGATCTAGACTAGCGATCAGTAAGAAAACAAGCCGCACAGAGCCAACAGTCCGTTTCAATATAGATAAGTTCAAAACAGCAACAGAAACATTAAATTATCAAGTTGAGATTTCTAATAGCTTTGACGCTCTCCAAGAACAGAGAGACGATAACAATAATTACGAGGAGGACCCGGAAACCCTATGGAGCAATATAAAAAAGGTGGTAAAGACAGCCGCGAAACTTACGATAGGTTTAAAGAAAGTAACAAAAAGCAAACCATGGTATGACGAAGAGTGCAAACTCGGGTTTGAAAAACGCTGGAAGGCCAGACTAAGTAGTTTACAAAATAAGTGCGATCAAACATATAAGAAGTATCTCGAGATTAGTAAAAGTACAAGAAGGCTTTATAGATCCAAGAAAAGGGAGTGGGAAAAGAATAAAATACTAACAATAGAAACGCATAATAAACAGAATAACCCGCGCGAGATGTACAGGGGAATCAATTTTATAAGGAAAGGCTTTCAAAGTAGAACGGAAGTAATGAGGGACGAAAATGGCAACCTAGTAGCCGATGCGACAGAGAGACTGAATTTATGGAAAGACTATTTCGATAAACTATTAAATGTACGCGAAGCCCCCGTTGAAGGTAATCTCGGTGAAATCCACACTGCTGATTTATTAATTGATGATCCTGCTTATATAGAAATAGAAATGGCCATAAAGAAGTTGAAAAATCACAAAGCCGCGGGCATCGACGACCTACCGGCTGAACTGATAAAAAATGGAGGCCCTTGCCTCAAAAGACAAATTTATAAATTAATACGCACAGTTTGGAAAACAGAACGCATTCCAGAGGAATGGAATGACTCTATTATTATTCCTATCTTTAAAAAAGGCGATAAAATGAACTGTAACAATTATCGGGGAATTTCACTTGTGTCGTCGTGCTATAAGGTCCTGTCCAATGTAATCTTAGGTAGGCTAACTCCTTTCGCCGAGGAAATCATTGGGGATTACCAGTGTGGATTCCGCCGAAACCGATCTACAAGCGATCAAATGTTCACAATTAGACAACTGCTAGAAAAAAAAATGGGAATTTAATGAAGCAGTGCATCAGCTATTTATCGATTTTAAAAAAGCTTACGACTCTATTATACGCGCGCGAATGTACTGGATCCTAGAGTTCCTGGGTGTGCCAAGAAAATTGGTTAGACTTATCGAAATTTGCTTAAGCGGCAGTAGGGGAAGAATACGCGTAAACGGAAGGTTATCTGAAGAGTTCTCGATCCGCGATGGCCTGAAACAGGGCGATGCACTTTCGTGCGTCCTTTTTAACTTAGTTTTAGAATACGTGGTTAGGCAAGTGCAGGCGAATCCGACCGGTGCTACGCTCAATGGGGTAATACAAATTCTTGGATATGCGGATGATCTCGACATACTAGGGGATGATAAAGAGACGGTAGCTAAAAATGCAGAAATCTTGATCACAAAAGCCAAAGATATTGGCTTGGACGTTAGCGAAACGAAAACAAAATATATGACCGTCCTCAGATCTGAACAAAGTAATCAAGACGGGGATCTAACAGCCGGAAATATGAAATTTGAAAGGGTTAGCGAGTTTAAATACCTCGGGTCAATTATAACTAGCGAAAATAGGATTAAAACGGAAATCAACGCGCGGCTGCACGCTGGCAATGGGTGCTATTATGCAGCAACCACGCTATTAAAATCGCGATTGCTATCTAGAAACATCAAAGTGAGAATTTACAAAACGATAATAATGCCGGTCGTCATGTACGGGTGCGAAACGTGGGCGCTGACGAAAGGAGATGAGAATAGGTTTAGAGTTTTTGAGAATAAAGTACTTAGAAAAATCTATGGTCCAAAAAGGGACGAAGAGACAGGTGAATGGAGAAAACTGCATAATGATGAGCTGCATGCTCTCTACGGGTCAGCAAATATTAATAGAGTAATGAAAGCGCGTAAACTAAGATGGGCGGGGCATGTAGCAAGAATGGGAAACGAAAGAACGGTGGCGCAAGTTTTAAGAGGGAGGCCGACTGGCAAGAGACCCTTAGGCAGACCAAGAAACAGATGGGAGAAAAATGTAAGGGATGATTTAAAAGAACTAGGACATGATTACTTAAACTGGATGGAGGATGCACAGGATAGAGATATGTGGCGGTCTCGGGTTAGTGAGGCAATGAACTTCCGAGTTCGAACTGCTAATCTATAATAATAATATCCCTTTGAAAATGTAAGAAAGTTGACAAATTATTGTATGGTAGCGAAATGTTAAGAACAGAATTAGTTTCCATTATCAAGCAACCAATAACAATTAAAATTTTCTCTTCTATCTATTATGTTTATAAACATTTAGAAATAAATTTTATGATGAAGTAAAATTATTTATTTAGAAATTTTGGTATACAAAGTTTATGGTGCAAAAAATTCATAAATTAAAAATGTTACGCAATGCGTTAAAAGTATATATTATAAATATATATATTGATAGGATTATTTCTATTCTATAGTGAGTTTATTTCAACATTCTTTCATAAGATAAAAATTCATAAAGCTGAAAAGGTCAATTTTGCAACTTTATTTGTTTTCCTAGAATTTCATGATAGATCAAACTTCTTGCTCATTTAATGCTGAGATTTTCCAAAAAAAAAAAACATGAAAAACCTTTATCAACTACGGAAAATAAATTAAAATGAACAGACAATTCTAGATTTGAACAGCTGTGCGACGCAATGCCACTAAAGTAGGAAAATTCGAAAAATATTTGTGAATTAAATTAATTTTGAAATGATTTCGCAGGTTCATCAATCCTTCGGAGAACAAGAGCGTTGCAATCATGGCACTGGGTGAAGGATGGCATAATTACCATCACGTCTTTCCCTGGGATTACAAGACTGCAGAGCTCGGCAACTACACATTCAACTTCACAACTGCGTTCATAGACTTTTTCGCGAAAATTGGTTGGGCCTACGACCTGAAAAGCGTCTCGACTGACATGGTCCAGAAAAGAGTCGAAAGAACAGGTGACGGCAGCCATGAAGTCTGGGGTTGGGGCGACAAGGATCAACCTCCGGAGGAGCGAGAGGAAGCTATCATCACACATCATCCGAAAAACGAATAGTTAATTGCGACCCAAAAAGTCCCCTGTACAGTCTCGTGAACATTAATTAGTCAAGTGTTTTTTTAAGAATAATATTAACATAACTGTCGACGCTTCGAATCCACCTTAATCCATATTGTACTGGATGCCGTATGTATTTTACGTGAAAATTGCGAAGGGTACATAGCAGGAATTCGAACGAAATGAAGGGGCTTCTTCTCATACTTGCGAATTATTTCTCTAAATTCAATATAATTTACCTGAAAACTATACTAAGTATGAAAAATCATTCAAAAATAATTCAGCTACGGAGGTGTAATGTCAAAATTGTGTTTCCTCAAAGTGTTCTGGAGAAAGAAACAAAAAGGATTGTAGCCTGATTATCTTTTGATACTTGTTTAGACTAAGCTTAGTGATTAACCAAATTATTTTCAATTTATCGAAATAGTTGGCAAATATCCAAAAATGCGCCTTTATTTCGTTCGAATCCCTGGTACATAGACATGAAAAAGTCATCAGGGAAAAGTGTGAGAGTACTAGTTTTTTTAAAGAAGTAATATACGGGTAAAGAGATTTGTGCCAAAGCGACTGACTCTTTTATACATTTAATGATACAACGGGAGCTCGAAACTTATGACTCCGCAACCCTAAAATAAGTTCAAGTTCAACTTTGGCATCTCGCGCTGTGCGCTTTAAAACGCTAAAAATATTCCAAGTCAAAGTAACATTTCCACGACAAGCATTGAACACAATTATTTTTTTATTGGTGCACATAAAAATTGATGTAAATTTGTACAAAGGTGACTGAGAAACGAGAAATTTGTCTGCGTAAAGCGACTCTTTTGCTACCGTAAGATTTTGTAAATACTTTGTGTTTTTTTGCATTCTGTTGTATCGGTTCTTCGAGGCTTGTATTTATACTATATTTTCATTACTGAAGTTGCACAATATGATTAGAATTAAGAAGTTGCGGAGAATGAATCGCATAGCTCCAGTTCTCTATGGTCTAAGGCAGCATTCGTGCTCTCTAAATGTCTAGAGTCAAACTGTCTCGATTTAAATTCGATGTTCAAGAACAAGAATTGAACGAGAATAATCAAAGTGCAGGAGCGGAAGGCTATGAAGCATTTACGTATCGCGTCTTGGCGCTTTCACTTTTAATTCTAGCTTTAATTCAATTTTTAACTCATTCTCTGCTTCAGGTAATCTGTTTGTGCTTACTTTCTGATTTCACAATTATATCTTTGATTTTTGAAACTAATCAAAATAGATATATAAATGAATTAATTTTTTTTTGCTATCTTCTTTAGGAGTTATATCTAGTAGACCATTTCAATAAAATTTAGTTAACATGGCTAAAAAATTTTGAAAATCCCTTAAAATTACTAGATATAACCCTTTTAAAAATTCTATTTAGAATTGCATCCCGAACTGAGGCGTATTCTGATCACAGACTGGTTATTTAAGTCCTTGTTATATTGAGCCTCTAGATTTTAATATCATGATTCGTCAAACTAATAATCGACACGTACTCTTAAATTTCGAATTTTCGCTATGGCGCAATTAGTTTTAGTTCAGAGCAGTTCTGCAAGAACTCTCTGATTTTTGATTGTTCTCCTTTTTGCCTCCTTGTTCCGATTTGATTGTTCTTGTCAAATTGAAGCTTTCAAGATATTTTTTTGGCGATTTGTGAAATCGCGAAATAAATTTTCTTGAAGTAAGTAGGGCACTTAGATTAAGTATCTAAATTATTTTAAAGTTAAAAATGAAGTGATATGCGGATATTGTAGTAGAACGGCAGTGAATAGTAAACTTTAAGGAAGAGATAATTTAGATTATTTATACTGATATCGAGATTCGTGATGAAAAAGAAAATTTTTCTAAACTCCGTCAAACAGAATTGTCCTTTTTTCCGACACTAATACATCGCGTAAGTTACCTCGTACCTGTGCAGCGTTAGTGTACTTTATTTAGACGTTTAATAGATTTTCCAAATGCGATTTTGTGATAATTAAATGAAAAAAAGTAAACTTTTCAATCGAGAAGCCATAATTTCCAAGTTGCTCGATACGAAAGCAACCATTTTCACTGAGAACCTTTTGCTACTATACTAAACTTGGTTTCAAAAAGCCTCGATGCTAGTGAAATATACGAAAAGAATCAATTTCTTATTGCTGGTCGGTAAGGTTGAGACTTTTTCAGAATTTCCGTTTATTTACACCACAACATTCAAAATGGATAGAATTGTTATATTCATAGTATCAAACAAAATCTGTATCTTTAATGTGCAAATGAGTTCAAAAACTAATAACATAGCTGCATCACTATACGGTGTATTATACAATATTGAATATATTCACTGTAATTCCAGTAAACTGTTTAATAAAAGCATATATTTTTAAGAAAGTAATTTATGTTGTATATTATACTCTTTCGGAATTATGATTTTAATAATCCTTTGCAGATTTTGCAAACAACTTTTTTCAATTTCCCAGAAAAAATGTCGTTTTTCCAACATCGTGTCACCGAAAATAACACTGATCAAGAAAATTAACTAGGGTGGGCCGAAAAAGTAAATTGTTTTGCATTTCTAAGATCCACGGGACCTAAAAGATTGTGAATCTTATCTAAAAAAAAGCGGTATAAAGATATATCTCGAAAATCTCGCATTCATTATTTATGAAAACCTGATTGGCTTTTATAATTAATTGAAGTTAGTGAATATCTTTAATTTAAATGTTTGAAAATCAAATCTACAAATAATCACTTTTATTATAAAATAAACATAGAAAACCTTATGCGAATTAAGAAAAATGTATGCTTTTTAATACGCTTCAATTAAATCTTTCAAATTATCTAGAGAATTATTGAAAATATTATACGTGCGTTCTATGTTACCGGTTTTTGACGGAAAATTTTGTTAGTTTTTTAACGAAAATTAGTTATCTTAGTGTTTTCACCAGAAATGGGCATTTTCAACAAAAAATCATTAGATATAAGATATAAGAGATTACAAGTTTTCCACAAATTTACGTTTTTTGGATTTGTTAGCGTTTTTTTTACCGGAAATTGCTATTTTCGAACAAACATCATTACATTCTGAAGGTTTATCTTTTTTTTGAACAATTTTCGCTTACGCTTGCGTTCTACACCCAAAAGTGGTTTAAAACAAAACTCATTATACTTCAAAAAAGATTTTACCATTTGTGATGAGTTTCAGGGTATATTAATGTTTTTCACAGGAAACTGGTTGTTGTAAAAAAAGAAATTATTAGATTTCGAAAAAGATTCACAGTTCTGAAAAGTATTTTGTTATGATATGTTAGTGTTTTCATCTGAAATTATTGGTATTTTAATTATAAAATTATTATATTTCAGAGAATATTAACAAGTTTTAGTTATGCTGGTGTGTGTCACACCTTAAATTAGTATTTTTTAACAAACACCATGACATTTCAATTCAATGTAAACTAATAAAACTTACAAACTTGAACAATTTCGGACTGTCTTAGTGTTTTTTTTTCGGAAGTTGGAATTTTTGTTCGAAAATAATTAGAATTCAAAGAAGATTAATAATTTTTTAACACTTTTATCTAAGGTTACAAGTTTATATAATCAAAATTGGTATTTTCAAACAAAAATCATAATAATTTGAACAATATTTAGAATCTTAACAATTTTGAGGATTGTTTAGTAAAAATCATTGAATTTCGATGAAGATAATTTTGTGCACAATTTTGGGTTATGCTCACGTTTTTCACCGAAAATCTGAAGATTTCAAAGATTTACAATTCTCGAACAATTCTAGGTCATGGTAATATTTTTCACTGGGAATGGGTTATTTAGAACAAAAACATTGGTTTCAAAAAAGATTTAAACAATTTTGCATTATGTTAAGTGTGGCTTACGTCTAAAATTACTATTGTGAGTCAAAAATTATCAGATTTCAAAGAATATTTACCATAGTTCAACATTTGAACAATAACAGTACGTGTTATTGTTTTTCACTGGAATACAGATATTCTAAATAAAAATAATTTGACTTCAAAAATTAACCTTATACTTTTGAACAACTTTATATTAGTAATATATTTAATACTTTCACCGCTTTCCGTCGGAAATGGGTATTTTTTAATAAAAATGCAATGTTTTGATTGTCTATAATCTATATAATGTACAAAAATATTATACATTAATTCTGAAGTTTAGATATTATTTTTAATAAATTAAAAAAACATTCTCTTTATTTTTTAAAAATTTTATTTCAGATAATAGATACTATGAAATGCAAAAATTTTGTGTCAATGTTAATTTTATATTTTAGTTTCAAAATTGCTTGTGAGAAGAAGTACAATAATTGTTAATAATGTTTGTTGTCTGGCGCTAAAAGTATTTTGTTCTGAAAATTTGAGTCCGGTAACAAAAATAATACTGTTATCGAAGGCGTACCTATTTACAAAATTATGTCCCATTCTTTCATTTTTAATTACTATGTTTAGACAGACAAGGACATTCTGCGTTCTTCTTTATTTATAATTGCTACACAACTGAAATGTTCAACCTTTACTAAATTATGCTTTGATGTAAGCACTTCATGGTTATAATTATATAAGAAAATTATTACTCAAAGGAAAAGTGGAAAATTACCAGGACTCGATCTAAATGGATACCTTTTTGACAATCACCCATATAAAATTATAAAGCCAGAAAAATAGGTGGCTCTTAGGTCGATACAAAATGCCTAAATAGTATAAGTCTGTTTTTTATATTGATACAGCTTTTTGAATCAAATGAAATATCGTTGCAGATCAACATAATACGCCTTCAGATTCACTTTCAACAATACCATCATCATTATATTTTTAAGAAAAGAAAGCTTCTTGTGTGTAATTTAAAGCATTACTTTGGAATTATGATCTAGAAATTCCTTTTATAGATAGATTTTTATTTTTTAAAGTTCTTATATACCCTTCAAAATGTTGAAAATACCTTTGAACGCAATTTTATTTTTGGTTATAATTTAAACATAAATCAAAAATTCAATTGCCAGAATTTTAGTTTCAAAGTTTGAAATTACACATATCTTTTGAGTGTAAGTCAGAAATGTTGTAATATTCTAAATTTTCAACAAAATATGACGCTGCGCTTGAAATTTTTAAATTTTGCTACCTAAAATTTAACAATACAAATTTAATCATTCAAAGTTTAAAAATTATTGTGGATATTTGAAACAAATATATTAATTTTATAATATTATATTGTATTAATATATATTATTATTTTAAATAATTTTTAATTGAAGAACTTTGTTAAAAGATGCACTAAGACAGAATTAGACTATTATTATTTTACACGATTTTTTTCACATGTTTAATTTAAAAGTAAAGTTTTAAAATCAATTCAATTTTGAACGATTTAAGTAGTTCAGTTGTTAATTTTCAAATGCTAAATTATATAATTCTTAGCTTTTTCCGAATAGAGCAATTTCAGTATAAATTCCAGACTGTCGCATGACATTTGAAAAATTTACGAATTGTGCGGAAATTTCGGGAAATGGTTCAAGCTTTAAAGTTGCTTAGCTGTAAATTTAAATTTTAGATTTTCTCATAGCATTTTCTACGTTTAAATCAAAAACTAGCAATGCTTTTGAAAAGAAGTTGCAAGAAATTGTATAGAACTTTTCAAAACAAATAATTTTGGTTTTCTGTCTTTTTACTGTATCTTGCGTAGTTTCTTAAGAAAGTTAAATTATTACATTTTTCGGTTTGATTTTCCATGGCTAAAACCGCAAATATTGGCAGTAGAAGGCTAGCTAACGAACTTGACCTGTATTTTCGGACCACTGACCCGTGAGCAAAAGGAAATTCAAATCAGAAAATTCCTTCAAAAGCTCTCGCGTCGTCAGACCACAGAAAAAATTGCATGAATCTAAGACATTCCATCTAAATGTTGAGAATGTAAAAAAGTCGAAAATTCTAATTTTGAGCCAATAAATGACACAAAATATGAGGAATAGTTTTTGGATAACTTCAGCGTTTAAAAATTCCTACAACATTTCTTCGTACAATTTTTTGACAGAACTCCTCGTTTTTAATTTATTAATCGCAAATGATATGAAAAAATCGAAAATTCCAGTATAACGCCAAAAGACGCGAGATACATGAAAAATCGAAAAAAAGGCTTAAAGGTTTATCTGTACGATATTTTATTTTACCCATTAAAAATGATATGAAAATAAAAATCCTATTTTTAGAATAACAACGCGGGATAAGGATGAATGTCTGAAGAAACGATTGTCGTTTTTTAAATTTATTTTAAGGCAATTCAGAAAATGAATATAAATTTACAAATTTCTGCCCAAAATCGAGCGTGTAGCGCAAGTGTCACGATGAGAATGTGTACCTCAAACCATACAGAGCTTTGAGCAACTTTATCTTTTACTATAATTAATTACGTAGAAAAATTAGAATATGGAGACGCATATAAATACTGGGATCTACAAGAAATCTTTTGATAAAGTTTTATTCAAACATTCAAAGTGCAAAAAATAAATATCCCAGCGCGAAGTGCGAGGTCTAAACACGTCTGAGCGCGAAGCGCGAGACAACCCATTATCCAGAGCCAAGCGCCAATAGACGCGCGTCCTAGGTGCGTTCAAGCTTGCGCTGAGAATGTGCCGGCGCAGGGGGCATTTTTTAAATTTTGAAAGCCCGACAAAAATCTGATCGTTTATAAATAAAATTTATCCATCCACCTAAAATGTTACTTGATACTGTATGAGATGTTTAATTTAGAAAGGGTTCAAATCACAGTCCAAAATGTTAAATTGTAAAATTATTACATTCTCATCCTATAATGAGAAGGCATTAGATTTGTGTAAAATTTGACACCTCCCCCCCCCCCTGTTTTGGTCAAGTGTCTCCGTTTTGAGACCCCCTTAACCCAAGAAACAGGTTTCTACAAAAAAACTGAAGCTGTGCAATACGCTCGCGAGTCTTACTCAGACGTACTGAAGTATCGTTACTTCTATTGTCGCTAAACAGGGAGATCACCACAGTGGGAGTCTGTAACCCATACGTGGCGCGTCCCCGGGTGGCGGATAGGGGAATGCTCGCTGGGAACAGAGGGTAGAGCTGAAATAAAATAGGCCCCGCAGATCAAACAGACTGGGTGAAGGACACACCGAAAAAAAACCATGACCGCTTCCTGTTGCGGCCCTGTACCACGGGTTTCTGCTGAATACGGTTACTCTACTCAGTAAGCATTCGCAGGCAAGGGTCCAGGGATGGTCCCGAAGGAGAAACCTCCACGTCAAGGCGTTAGTCAACCGTGCCGAAGACTGCGTGGCACCAGGGGCGTGGTGTCTCTAACGGTGTCTCTAGGATACCAGGTCGCCTTCTAGAGTACACAGACCTTATCCCCGCATGCGGGCCTCTGCGGGGGTGAACCTTTATTTCCCTAGCTACTCGTGGGAACAATATGGAGCGAGAACAACAAATTATTAACAGAAACGTCAGTGAGGAAGTGGGTGGTCCATCGTAGGAGACGGAGGGACTCGATGTAATGGAAGTGTCGGCGACAAAAAAGAACATTGAGATATTGGAAGAAACACTGAACGAGGTATATGATAAGTTCAAAGAACTAAAAGGCGTCATCCAAACGATGAAGGATTTTTGAAGCACGAGGAGGAACATGGACATTCCAATCAAGCAAGGACTACAAGAAGCTGAACGGCTGACTGACGTACTAAGCAAAAAGTCATTCCTGACTGAAGATGTGTATAGAGATCTGATTGTAAATGTAGGTATAACCGTTTGGTATACCTCAATCACCCGTAAGGAGAATGCCAAAAATGCGAAGGGCACGAATCAGAGTGCAACACAAACCGATGAAGCTATGGAGACTCCCGCTTCCCATCATGGGAAATGAGGTCGGGAGTCTACTTTGAGCCCCCTGGAGACGAGCTCTTCAAAACGGAGGACCAGGAAGCCTAGGATGCGTGAAGCTGATGCAGTCGCGACCTCGACTCCGAAGAGGACTGATGGAGAGAGCAGGCCTGACGCAAACGTCAGGAAGCAGGGGAAGAAGGCGAATACGCGAGCTTGGCCCGAGGCAGTTGTTGTCAAACCGGCCGAGGGTATGAGCTACGCTCAAGTACTAAGAGTCCTGAAGGAGAAGGTCAACCCTGATGCCATTAGCGTTAAAATCAGGGGGGTCAGGGAAACAAGGAATGGTGAGGTCTTGGTGGAAGTAGTACCAGCAGCAGCTGGCAGAGAAAAACTGTCAGCTGCCATTAAGGAGGCTGTCAGTGAGGAGGGCAGAGTGCGAGAACTCGTCCCTCGTATCGAAGTCGAGATTTTGGACCTCGAAACAGTAACTGTTGCGGAGGATGTCGAGGCAGCTGTAAGAAGTCACTTCGGGGATGCTGTCGAAGAGGTGAAGGTAAGCTTGACACAGAAATCCTACTGAGGAAATCTGAGGGCCTTTGTCAACCTGAAAGAAGAGCTGGCGTCAAGACTCCATCGAACAGGACACCTGAAGGTAGGATGGGTGTCCTGCAGAGTCAAGATAAAGACGGAGGTTCCCCGGTGTTCCCGGTGCCAGGGCTTCGGCCATATGGCAGCGAGGTACGAGGGGCCCGAAAGACAAAGGGCCTGCTGGAGGTGCGGCAAAGAGGGCCATAGGGATGCGGCGTGCGAAAGTACGCCGCAGTGCTACCTCTGCGCCGCCAAAGAAGAGACACCCCGGACCGATCATCTGCCGGGGACTATGAGGTGTTGGTCGTTCCGAGAGACAACCTCATCGAGGAAACCTCAAAGGCGACCAAGTTGAAGAATCACGCCCAAACAAGATGCCGAAGGCTGACGAGCCCGGGTTGTGGTACCACCACACCACCGTGGACGATGCGTGCATCTTGGTTGGGTGAGAAACGTTGAAATGCCAAGCTGGCTGCAATAGATGGAAGTCTAAGCACGACTTACTGGCCTTACCCCCATGTTCCTGAAGTAATGCGAAAGCGGATTCCGGGAGCATGGGTTGCCGGGAAAAGTAGTTAAGGTTTAGTGGGTAGGTGCCGTTTGTTAAGTCCCACACTCACCTTCGTTCCATGTGGACTGTGCGCCCGTGTGTGTGTCTCGCATGTATGTATATTAAGGACATATGCGTGAGATGTATATATTGGGCACGTGGCCCCCAAGGTTCGAATGTGGTTGGTGCATGAGCATTTGCCGTTTTTACTTCTTTGAAACAAAAAAAAACAGGGAGATCGCCTTCTAGTAAACTACACAGTTCAGATTCCAGAGATTAACATCGTCGGGGAGCAAATCGTGGAGAGCAGTATTAGCTTCAGCTAATTTTTCCATCCTGAAGAAGACTTTTTGGTGGATAGATCTCCTACTTCTCATGTTGGCATTATCGGCTATCTGCAAAGGTGGTCTTGCTGGAACGGGTGGAATGTTCGCTGGAGGATGTTGCTCCTCTTCTTGTTGATAAAGAGCTTCATATCCGTTTTTTCGCAAGAAGGATACCTGATATCTTAAATACTGAGGCGTTTTATGAGCATATTCCAAATGCATATTTACCCAACGGTCATGTAACCTCTTCATGAATCCTTTTCGCGCCGGTGAGCTTCTTTGCCAACAGGTAAGAAGGTCCCTCCTGTGTTGGTCCGACCATTTATATCGATGTTCTCGCCTTTGTCCGGGGCCATTGCCTCGTCGGCGCCTCGGTTCGTTCCTATTGCCACTCCCAACTGAACCATGGCCTCCATCCGAGAGAGGCCTATTGCGGGTGGCACTGCGCGATACTGGTGTCGTAACCGCATAATTCGTTGCATTGGGGAGTTAGTCCAAAGTAACGTGGCTGACTGCAAGAGCCGGAGCTCTCGGGCGATGGGGTCGTCACATCCCTACGCCTATGCATATTATTATTATTAATATTATTTATTATTATTTTACCATTAAGCCATTTCCCTTTCGGGGTAGGCGTGACTTGCTCGGTTGGAAAATAGTAGTGTGTATGTGGGTATATAGGTATAAGGTAGATAGGTATATAGGATTAGGTGTTAGGTATAGATATTTTAGATTGATCTGGAATTCTGGTGTTATTGATTTAAATGACACGCTCAGTCCGCAACACTGCTCTGGCCCAGATTGCTGATCAATATCTCTAGCGATCACTCCAAGTGAAGAGCCTCACAAAATTGTTATGTGTGGTTCCCCACTTGGGCCCATTAGTACCCAAGGTCTTTGTTTCAGCCCTCACAACAAAATGATATCCTTGGTATATCCCTAGGATATCTCGGCAGGATATGTGATATCCTGAAAAATGTCCCATAAATCTCCCGGGATATCCGTGGCATATTCCAGGGATATCGAGATTTCCGCTCCTAAGGATATCGTGACAGGATATCCTGACGATATCCCGTACGGAATGTCCACAGGATATTCCAATAGCAAAAGGTCCCACGAATATCCCGATATTGTAATAAGAAAATCCTGCTGATATTATATATTACTATTCCATTCAAGAAATAAAAAGGATTATATGGCAACGGCCATACCACGCTGGAAACACCAGTTCCCGTTAGATCACTGAAGTTAAGCAGTGTTGGGCGCGGTTAGTACTTGAATGGGTGACCGTTCGAGAATAATACTACTGCGTTGCTGTTGGCGGTCGTGGGTGTGGTGAGCCCACACTTGTAGTTATTTACTACAAGAAACTATCCACCTAGAAACACTACCCGAATCGGGTAGTGTCACGCCTACCCCTAGAGGCTCGCCGAAAGGGAAACGGCTTAATGGTATAATGGTATATAAAAGAACACCAATTTTATTGTTCTTAAGAAATTTTTAATGTATATTTTTCATGTAATAGGTACATAATTATATGAAAGCTCGCTGCGTAGGTTATATCTGTGTGGCAATGGATGATAAAACTCATAAAAAATTTGATGTCATTTTTGATGTCCATTTAATTTATTTACTTTTTTATTTTTTGCATTAACTTTGATTTGATTTCCATTGTAAGACCGATTAAACTCGTTAACTATACATTTATACATTTTGTGCACTTTTGAGGTTAAGTTGACTGTATAATGTGGAAGAAGCCGAAAATTCTGATCTTTTTAAACCTGCAGCTTGCATGGCTTGCTTTAGCTTTTTCATGATTTTGCCAAATTTTGATTTACTTTTATGTTTATCTATCGCGGGTTGTACGTTCTACTTAAATCTACACATACATAATATAGAAAAGCATAATAAATATACATATTACCTATTCAATTTTATCTGCATTTACACACGGAATTAAGAAGTAATCACCTCAAAATTGTGACACTTGAAACAATTTTGTAAATATAATAAAACGACCTATACGGTCAACAACAAGTCTCAAGTGTTGAAAATGACAAGACTGAAAAGTTATAAAAAGACGGCTCTACATACTATCTTCGATTCTTTTTTTTTCTAGCTCCGGGAAAATATATATTTTTTAAATAATGATGACTTTGTTTATTTAAAGCACAATGAGTATGAATTATTTGCAAATGGTACATATATTAATTTTTGTTAATATTTTAAACAATTATATTATTAGGATATCTTGGGAGATCTTGGGGGCACCCTTGGCATATGCTGGATTTCAAATATGGGACATCGTAAGAATATCCTAGGATGCCCCGAATTATGGGATTTGAGATATCCTGGACTTTGAAAATTGGGACAGTAATGGGATATCCTCAGCATATTCTGAGATATCTTTGGGACATTCCAAGGATATCGATATTTCCGCCCCGTAGGATGTCATTCATGATGTCCCTGGAATCGCCTGGGATATGCCTGAGATATCGTGGGAGATAAATAAGATATACCACCGATATCCCTTGCTGTAAGGGAGGCGTCATTCATTCTGCTCACATTCTTTTTATAAACTATTTGTGGCCACACTTTTCTGTCCTGACATACTACTCTAGCTTCCTTCACGGCCATGCATTTTTTCATGCAAGCTCTCATGTTTCTATGGCTTCCTATGTCTCTTCGGATTTGTGTCTCATTCACAGATACTAAACATTCTTTCGGCGGTCTACCTCTGGGCATTCTGACTTTTACTTTACCTTTGTACACTTGTTCGATCATTCGTGCATCTTTCATTAAAGTAAACATGTTAAATGCAATTTGTACTTAATTTGCAATATCTGAATAAGCCATCACAAGCCGACGTACAGAAGTAAATGTAATATATGTACATTTGATATAATATTGTTGAACATATAATGTAGAAAATTTCGCATTTCAAAAAAAATCGAGTGCAAAGCACGAGGTACGTGATGCGAATGTATTCGTCAAAGCCGAAAGAGCTTTAACGAAAGAGAATTCACAGTCACAAAATTACAGTTGTCGATTATTTCACCTTCAATTTTGAAAGGTTTGTGCACAAATGTGGGTAAAATACAAAGACCAGACGCGCAGCGCGAGATCCAACAGCCGCGCGCACTAGGTGCGCTTAAACTTGTTTATTTTTATTATAATTCAGTATTATGAAGAATAATAATAATAATTATTGATCATCATTGAAGCATTACTTTGGAAATTAAAGGTCTAAGCATCAGCAACTGTTATTTGGTGATTGTCAATTTTCTTTTGTTAAAGTTCCTACGGCTGTAACGAACACATTCTCATTTCGTATCTCGTGATTCGTAATCGATTTTGTCCAAAATGCGCATTTCTATGTTCTGTTCTACACTATTATATAAAATGTATACTATATTTATTTCTGTATCTCGGTCTGGGATTGCTTATTCAGATGTTGCAAAATAAAGTACAAATTGTATTTTTCATGAATACTTTAATATTTGTTCCTTATTTTGCATCTATTTTAATTCTCAGCTATCCTGAAAAACACATAATTTCAATAAATTTATATTATTACAAAAATCATAATATGCGTTATTAAACATTTTATTGCAACTTGTGACGTTTTTCCATATATTTGGTTTGTTTATTTCCAATACTATATTTTACGATATAAACTAAAAATACGCATTTTGGCGTCAGGTGGATCCAAGCAAATTTGTAAATATAATTTAGGCGAAAAATTGTGCTAAATAAAATGTTATAGTAGCTTGTGCCCTTTTAACAAAAGGTTAATTTTTTTTATTACTAGCATACTTTTATAGCGAGAGTTTAAAACAAATTTGTAGATATACTTTGGTTGAACAGCTTTTGTCTTTTCATTTTTTGTCGTCCCTTGTCTGGTTTTTTCAAAAATTTAATTTTTTTATTTTTAACGTATTTTTTATAATTTCAAGAAAATCTACTCATCCTATCTAAAAATGATTAATAAAAAATTAGTAGCTCTTTTTGGCTAAAAAACTTTTGACTCATTATTTTTTTTTTCGAGTTTGTGTCGCTTGACCAACAATATGATTATTTATTTTTAATGTTGTTTTTTAAGAATGAAACAAATACTACGTGTCCTATAAAAAAGTGATTGATAACAAATTTGTACATCTTTTTTATGCACAATTTTTGTTGACTCATTTTTCTCATATTTTGCATAGTTTGACCAGCAAAATGGCATTTTTAATATTCAAATATTTTTTGCAGGCAAAATTGAATTTTCGATTTTTTTTTGAAATGTGTTTTTTGGAATTTCCTAAATGCAGTGACTCCGGTAATTTTTTTTCATCAAAAAAGTCATCAAGATAATTTATTCGTATTTTTGAGTACTACTAGTAACCGTAAATAGAATTTTTAAATCTTGAAAAAAATTAGTCTCAAAATTTTTGAAAATGCGCTCACTTTGTGAAGTTTTATCCAAAATGGCTGGCTGATGAACTTGACCTTCATTTTAGGACACTTGAAGAGTATAACAAAGCCCAATTCAATCTGTCAATTCTTTCGAAAGTAATCGTGCTGCTCACAGACAGACAGAAATACAGCCACATATACATACATACATATATGCATACATACATAGGGGGTCTCAAAACGTGCACATTTAACAAAAACGGGGGGTTCAACTTTTACACAAATTTTCTTCGATGAGAATGTAACAATTTTAAATATGATTATGTTACAAATATTATAAATCATAATTCCGAAGTAATGCTTTAATGATGCTCAATAATAATAATATAAATTATTATTCATATTAGCTTTAAAAAATCGTGTGAAATAACAATAGTCAAATTTAATTTAAAATTTCTCAAAAATTAAAGTGAATTCAATAAATAATTAAATAAATATTTAGAGACTGAATTTCGAGATCATTATTCCAAAGTAATGCTTTAATGATTATCAATAAATATTATTATTCTCGATATTATGCGTCAGAGATTAAGTTATTCTTTCTTTAAAACTTTCTATTCCAATATAAATAGTTTATAAAATACAGTTGACTATCCACGTTAAATTTTAATTACTAAAGTCATATGTTTTTTGAATATCATTTTTGTGACAGTTGTGATACAGTATTCATTATTATTAATAACAGTCACTGTTATTAATTCTGTAATCATTCTTTTTGATTAAGTTTAAAGTTTAGACTCACGGAATAAAGACTAGTATTCAGTATATTAAATCCAAACTACAATTATTGTACACTAAAATGTACAATCAGTTGAAGAAAAACAATTGAAAAAGTCATGCGATCGTAATTCTTCTTCAATTATTGGATTTGAGCAGATAGTACTACCTATTAATTGCTCAATTTCAAATTTTCATTTGTCGAAAATTAAAGCTTTTGACTGTAAATTAGATGAAAAATTTTCAGTTTAAGAGTAGTATTATGGACTGAGTTAAAAAAATCAAATAAATCATTTTCATGTACGACACGGAGAAAAAAATCGCAGTGTTATAGTAGGCTGTGCTCTTAGTATTACAGCACGGAACTTCATGTGCGAAATTGGTATGAATTCCTACCAATATTAGCATCAGGTTAGACAATTTTAGCATTAAATGGCTCATACCATAAAGAAACTTTGCCTTACTACGGTAGTAAGAAAACCCATCCTCTTAGAGTATGAGTACTCTTGCAAAACCGATGTTAGGCCACGCGTACCGGTGCTTGCTGTGACGCTAAGTTCGTAAGTAGACGTGGCCTAATATCTCTTTTGTAAGAATACTCATACTCTAATAGAGTGAGTTCTTTACAAATATAGCAAGACGAAGTTCGAGCTATTTTCGCAAGGGATAACGGCTTCAAAAGCATTGAATGAAACCTGCGACGAAAGCATGACTAGTGTTCTTACTATTATAGCCATATTTTGTTCTCCGTGCACTCTAGTAAATATTTATAAACAAAGAGGTAAATGATATTTATTGGTGAAAATCGTTGTATCTTAAATAATTCACAAAAGCACACACTTCAGAGTTTTAATTATTGCGTACACTGTCTACGTGATACTCCTAGCATGAAATAAAGACGCACTCTAATCTGGTGGTTGTTATTATAATTTTAGAGTGATTAGGTTCTAATGATGGTATCGTAATTCTGCTTTTTTTGCTTCTTCCTCTGAAATCTTCTTTAGTTCATCCCAATACTCAGATGGAGAAGCTTTCTTCTCAGCTGCAAGGCCTAAGACATCTCGTACTGCTTGAGATGTAATTGTTTTTGATGACGACACAAGGCCCATCGATTGCCACGTCTTGATAAAAAATGTAGTGAATCCTCTATCGTAGCCTCCATATTCGCCTGTTTTCCAGTCCCAAGGCAGAAGATAGTGATAGTTGGGCCAGTAGGATTTGTTCAATAAGAATATAGAATTGTCATCAACCGGAAATCTGAAATTGATTATCATTATTAAATTAATTCCTCGCAATAATACTATTATAAAAAAGTTTGGGTAGACTGATATTTTTTGTCATTTTTTAATATAATATTCGTGTCAAGCAGAGCGTTTATAAAATTTTTTAATATTACTGATAGTCGAAATTGCTGATGGCGATATATTACAACTGAAAAATACCAATGTACTAAAAAGATGACGGGATGGGAAAAAGCATCTTTTTTGACAAAAACGCCCAACAGTACAGTCTTTAGTGGATTATATTTTTTTAATGGCCGCAAGTCTTCTAGGTATAACGAATGACTGCAGATATTTCTCTCCTATTAAGCCAAATTTTTTAAACTTTTATCTAACACTTTAGTAATACCATTTATTGTAGGACTTTAAACTTTAATAAAACAGACCTTAAATTAATTTGATAACTAACTTAAAATTTTGTTCAGTGTGTTAGATTAGCAAAACATTTTTCTCATAATATTTTGAAGAAACTAACGAACAAAAGACATTTTTTGATGATTCGCAATTATTGCCCATTTTAAATCCCTATATTTTGTATAAAATATCAGAAATATAAATGTGCGCTTAAAGTTATTTAATACTAGCTGATTTTCAACAAATAATTCGAACAAATTTCTATAAACAAATTCACATTTGATCTATTTCTTATGGATAGGTCGCATTTTCTTTCATGGAATCAACTAGAACTGTCTTGCCAAAAACTCGTTGCTTTCATACTTTTCATGATGACAAAACTGTTAATTATATGAACAATGTTTATAAATAAAGGCATATTTATATCATTTTTTCGGAATCAACTTGAAATATCTTGCCAAAGACTCCTTGGTCTCATATTTTTAAACTAATATAAGCTACCAATTCTTTAAACGACAATTAAGCATATTCATGAAAAAATATTTAAAAAGTGCATTCCTTTGTGGAAATTTTTCATATCATTGACCTTTTTTTGTCACCATAAACAATTTAATAGCAAAAAGACTTTGGCAAGACATTCCCAGTTTCCTCCATAAAAAAATGAATACTATTTGAAGAAAATGGTAATTATGTGATTTTCTAATCAAAATTGTTTAAATGATTGGTAAGCAGCAGCTGTTCTTACCTTCATGTAAGCGCACATTAATATCTGTCATATTTCACATGGATTTAAAATATCTAATCATTGTGAATCACGAAAAAATAACGTTTGCTAATTAGTGTGTTTATAACATTATACCATTTTTTTCTTTTTTGTACCCTGCTGGACATTTTTTTTATTTACATATTAAATTGATTTACAATCTGTTTAAATGAATTTGAGAACCTCAAAAGAAATAGTATAACTAAAAAGTTAGACCAAAAAAGTTTAAAATGTGTTGTTAAATAACAAATTTTTGTTTAAATGGAGCGAAATGTCCACAGTCACTCGTTATACTTAGAAGACTTACGATCATTTCTAAAAAAAAAAAATTCGTTAAGAATTGAACTGTCAGAAGATTTTTGTCAAAAAAGGTGCCTTTTCCCACTTTGTGACGGTTAAAAAATCAGTATAAAAAAGAACTAGAGAACTAGACTAATTGGTGAGGCAGCGTCCATTAACTATACAAGAATTATTATTTATTTTTTTAGTATGTGCTAATTGAAACCAGTTTTGGATGTAAAAATTACTTTTTTACTGTTATACACATTATATCATTATTTGTTTTATTTCGTATGTCAAACGTCCAATGAATATAGAGGCGAGGGGGTTTACCTGAGGGGAAACCTGTGCAATTCTTTGAAATACCGTGAATTCTTTGAAAACTTTCTAAATTATTTTTAAAAATCTTTAATCATGTGAAAATTATTTCAATTTCTTTGAATTTCATGGCTATCTTATATAATCTCTTGAAATCTCTTTTAAACGACTAAACTCCTGGAATCCACATGAAATCCATTAAAAAACGTAGAAATCCCTGGAAATTCTTTGAGATTCCGTGAAATCAATTCAAAATCTTTGAAATCCCTGGGATCCTTTCCGAATCTCTTGAAACCCCTTGAAGTATTTTTAAGCCCATTAACATCTCTTAAAAACCACTAGATTCATCTAAATCCCTTGAAATCATTCATAATATTTGAAAATCCTTTGATATTCCGTTACATCTTTTGAAATCTTACGAAATTCTGTAAAATCGGTGAATGTACTTTGGATGTACTATTCCAATCTCTTAAAATTCATTGAAATCCCGTGAATTCTTTTGAAAATGTATACCCCTGGAATTTTTTTAAATGATGTAAAAATTCGTTGAAATCCTCTGAGTTTCATATAGATACATAATATCTTGACAAATGGTGTAATTCTTTGAAATACCTAAAGACCACTTGAAATCCTTTCAAATCACTGGAAATATTGCAAATCTTTTGATATCTCATTTACAGGGAAAATAATTGATATATTTCTGATATATTGAACAAAAATATATTGAAAATCATCTTTGCGTAAGTAGTGGACGTTCCCTGATCAGTTATTGCTTCTGTTCTTTTTTTTTGTACATTTTTCTTAGTGTTAAGGAGAAAACCGAGAGCTGGGCAGTTGTCTACTCCGAATACAAGTGATTCTCATAAATGCTAGTGAAGTGAAGAAAGTAAAGATGGTTATCACTAGAATGATCCTTTGATGTATATGATATGGCTATATCGAAAAGCTTATTATTATGTATTAGTTCCTTCTGCAAAGGATAAAAACTTATTTGAGGTAAGAATTCATTTCAAAAATGAGTCATGAATTATTCACTTGAGGGCAAACGAAAATGAATTCAAACCGTGAAGTGTTTTAAAACTTGCATCATCCTAGCTTATACCATTGTACATTTTTTCTTGTTTTTCACCTTGTTCACTTTCTACGCACGCCATCGCCATCAATGACGATGGTACCATGACTCTTGGGCAATTTAAAGAAGAAGAGTGTGAAGAAAAGATTCAAAGTATCGTAAATAGACCCTAACTTGTCTCCTGGCTTGAGTCCCCAAATCAGCATTGCACTGTTCACCATCCAAGACATTTGACAGGCTACTGCTAAACGTAGAAATCCGAGAATGAAGACGGAATTCATGATTGATTCGCCCCAGTACTCGGCTGGTGCATTGACTGGCAATAGCAAACCAAGAATTGGAAACAGGATCCAGTAAAATCTGTAGAAATATAAAAATTAATAAGGATATTCTACAACTATCTTGAACATTTCGGAAGCATATTGAACTTAATTCTTCGACCTTAAAGTGCGTTTTTATAACAAATGTTTCAGTTTATAGATTATTATCGAAGAATTAAATACTTTACATTGATTTTTTATTTATTTTTAACGAATATTGTCAAGTTCTTTTTATGTCTGAAGAGTATGGAATCTGTTCAACGTGTTCATTTTGAGACAGTTAAACAAATTCATTCAACCTAATGGAATTCTTATGAAGACGAGACAAAAACACGCACGCGATTATTAGTTCTTTTAAGTCTCACGCTGTTTTCAAAGTGGATTACACAATTAAAATTATTACCATTTTCTTTGTGTTTGAGAGTATCTATCATCTAAAATAATAGAAAAGAAAATCAAGGACAATATTTTAGATAACTGATGAAAATTGATATCCTAGTTTCAGGTATAATATATAATATTTTGGTACAGAGTATCAAGTCGTTGCATTTTTGTTCCATATACCAATTTCCTATAATAAAGATGGCTTTTGAAATAAAAGGATTTTTTTTAGAACAACCGATTTCCATTGAAAAATATACTATTATTGTTCAATTATCGTAAATATTCTTTTAACTTTATTTATTTTTTGTTAACAATAGCAATCTTAGATTAAACTAAATAACAGATTTTCAGTTAAAACTATTATTATGACCTGAGATTGTTCAAAAATTGTACATTTTCTTTGAAATATATACGAATTTTCAGTGGAAAACGCTAGCATAACCTAAAATGGTTGAAAAATATTTCGTCTTCTCATAAATCGAATAATCTACTATATAAAATTCAAATTTGTACACTTGAGGCTTGAAACCGGCCACGCCGTTCAACAAATCGACTTAAAAATTTATACACGTGTAGATTAGGCACTAGAGATGGTTCCTACGGAAACCCAAATCGCTAATTAATAATAGTTTTTCTCTAACAAATAATGCAAAATAGCATTTAATATATATATAATTAAAAACAAAGTTAAACAACCACCGCAGGGTACCACTAAGAGCAACTGCCATCTTGAAAAAATGTCAATGGCCCCCAGTAGAACCGCGGTAAAATACACCTATGGCCACGTCTCACATCCGTGAGATGGGTGGTCACAGGGCACGACGAAATCACAACGACAGGCCGGCGAAACCCTCGTGTGTCTTGAGGACACGAAGCGACCCAAGGATGACAGCTTTCTGCATCCATCTCGCAAGAGCCTTGGCATATTTTTGGCACGCGGGTATGGCTTTAAGGTTACGAACCAGCGATAATTTCACACCTCCGAGAGCACCTATCACAAGAACAATCACTCGTACCGAATATTTTGGGTACAGTCGAAGCAGCTCTCTTTTAAGGTCTTGATATCTCTCCTCTTTTTCTTTCTCCTTTGCAGTGATGTTGTATTCGGATGGAGCCGAGAATTCGATCACGAATATAGTTCGTTTCTCGAAGTCTTGGAGAACAATGTCAGGCCTCGAGTGCGCAACGGAGACTGCTGCCCGAAAATCGTAGTTCCAGAAAATCTGGCACTTCTCGTTTCGGACAATTGACTCTATTTCCCTTGGAGCGTTCGGCAGGGCAGGGTCGCGACCAACACCGTAAGAGCGACAAAGGTGGTAATAAAGTACTCTTAGGGCCGCATTATGTCTATAGATATACGTTGTTCCTGCGTGGGTCGGACACCCCGATAGTATATGTTCTAGGTACTCAGCGTGTGCATGACACGCTCTGCACCTATCACTGGGAACTTCTTGACATAAAATGCGGGCGCGGTATGCTAAGGTGGAGATTACACCGTCCTGGCATGCGAAAATAAAGCCCTCTGTACCTGAATTGAGCCCTGATGATTTGAGGAAAGCAAAAGTTTGCTCCTTCGACAAGGACTGTTTTTCTACATTTCTGTGAAAGTTTCCGTGCATTTGCTTGTCGAGTAGCTCTTGGTGAAATTTTCCAACCTCTGCTTTCTTTACTTCGGCTTTTAGACGTGAAGCATCTAGATGGAGTAATGCACTTTCCTCACTTCTGATGTTAAAATTCAGGCCAAGGGTCTCGGCAGCTTGCTCCGCGGCTTTGTAAAGGAACGCCCCTTCGCCAATCATCTCGTGGTTTCTGACCATCTTTAGGAGAGGATCTCTGCCATTCGCAACGATGTAAGCTGTACTCAAAACAATTCGGTTATGAAGACACTGGAGATTCAGAAGTCCGCGTCCGCCTTGCTGGCGTGAAATGTATAATCGCGGAACTGACGAATTGATATGCAAGCTTTTATGCATATGCATGATCTTACGCGTGGTGACATCAAGGGCCTTAAGCTCGTTCTTCGTCCATTGAACCACCCCAAACGAGTAGAGTAGAACCGGGACGGCAAGCATGTTAGTCGCAGATACCTTGTTCAACGCCGACAGATTGGAAGACCAAATCTGTCGAAGAAGATGCTTGTATCTGCTTCGGAGAGACTCCTTCACTGATGTTACGTCCTGAATGCGGCTTTGAGGCACGCCCAGGTATGTATAGGTCTCTCCAGTGTTAAGATGTCTAATAACACTTATATCCACAAGCTCAGGGTTATATATATATATAATTAAAAAAAGAGTGAAACAAACACCGCAGGGTCCCAATAAGAGCAACTGCCATCTAAAAAATATCAATAGCCCCCAGTAGAACCGCGGTAAAACACACCTATGGCCACGTCTCACAACCGTAAGATGGGTGGTCACAGGGCACGACGAAATCACAACGACAGGCCGGCAAAACCCTCGTGTGTCTTGAGGACACGAGGCGACCCAAGGATTACAGCTTTCTGCATCCATCCCGCAAGTGCCTTGGCATATTTTTGGCACGCGGGTATGACTTTAAGGTTACGAACCAGTGATAGTTTCGCACCTCCGAGAGCATCTATCACAAGGACAATTACTCGCACCGAATATTTTTGGTACAGGCGTTGCAGCTCTCTTTTAAGGTCTTGATACCTCTCCTCTTTTTCTTTCTCCTTTGCAGTGATGTTGTATTCGGACGGAGCCGAGAATTCGATCACGAATATAGTTCGTTTATCGAAGTACTCGAGAACAATGTTAGGCCTCGCGTGCGCAACGGAGACTGCTGCCCGAAAATCGTAGTTCCAGAAAATTTGGAACTTCTCGTTTCGGAGAATTGACTCTATATCCCTTGGAGCGTTCGGCAGGGCAGGGTCGCGATCAAGACCTTCAGAACGACAAAGATGGTAATAAAGTACTCTGAGGGCCGCATTATGTCTATAGATATACGTTGTTCCTGCGTAGGTCGGACACTCCGATAGTATGTGTTCTAGGTACTCAGCGTGTGCATGACACGCTCTGCACCTATCACTGGGAACTTCTTGACATAATATGCGGTCACGCTATGCTAAGGTGGAAATGACGCCGTCCTGGCATGCAAAAATAAAGCGCTCTGTACCTGAATTGAGCCCTGAGGATTTGAGGAAAGCGAAAGTTTTCTCCTTCGACAAGGTCTGTTTTTCTACATTTCTGTAAAAGTTTCCGTGCATATGCTTGTCGAGTAGCTGTTGATGAAATTTTCCAAACTCTGCTTTTTTTACTTCGGCTTTTAGACGTGAAGCATCTAGATGGAGTAATGCACTTTCCTCACTTCTGATGTTAAAATTCAGGCCTAGGGCCTCGGCCGCTTGCTCCGCGGCTTTGTAAAGGAACGCTCCTTCGCCAATCATCTCGTGATTCCTGACCACCATTAGGAGCAGATCTCTGCCATTAGCAACGATGTAAGCTGTACTTAGAACAATTTTGTTATGAAGATACTGGAGATTCTGAAGTTCGCGTCCGCCTTGACGGCGTGAAATGTAAAATCGCGGAATCAACGAATTGATATGCAAGCTTTTATGCATATGCTGGGTCTTACGTGTGGTGACATCAAGGGCCTTAAGCTCGTTCTTCGTCCATTGAACCACCCCAAACGAGTAGAGTAGAACCGGGACGGCAAGCATGTTAGTCGCAGATACCTTTTTCAACGCCGACAGATTGGAAGACCAAATCTGTCGAAGAATAAAATAAAATCAAGTAGCCTAAAACGTATGATGCTTCTGCACATCCTCGGTTGTTGACCAATCGACACCAAATTTTGCATACATATTCATTGGGCTCCCGGACAGGTTGTGAGAGTAATGCGGGGGGGGGGGGCACTGCCACAGTTTCAGACTAATCAGCAGAAAATCTTGCATACATATTCTTTGGACCCCGGTCAGTTCGTAAGAGTGATGGGGGTGACAGATAGGGGGATATCGCCAGAATTTTTAACTAATCGGCATCAAATTTGGCACACATATTCTTCGGGCTCCTTGATGGGTCGAGGGAGTATTCG
>CAKNXH010002076.1:149686-194723 GCA_932178445.1 Andricus quercusramuli | reverse complement strand
CCCCCGCGGCTAGCAGTCTCCGCGGGCGAAGTCTGGTTAAATTTTAAGTTGAAAAATAAATTTTCAACCAAGAAGCAGCGATTTTTCGACGAAACAGTTAAATTTTTAGTCGCAGAGAGGATTTTTTTTTTAATTTTCAGAAAAGAAATAAAATTACAATAAAAAATGGACTAGTTTTCAAACATTAATTTCAAAACAAAAAAAGAAACAAATTCAACTATTTGGTTAAAAATTCGATTTTTAGCTTGAAAATCAGGTTTTTAACTGCAGATTTAACTTGTCCACCTTTTATTATATATTTATCTTTTTTCACTTAGAAATTCATCTTTTCGATTGAAATCTTATTTCTTTGTTGAAATTTAAACTATTTGTTTGAAATCTCATGTATTTTATTTACAATCTTTTGGTAGAAAATGTATTCTCTTAGTTAACAATTCAACTACTTGGTTGAAAGTAGAACTATTTTTTTAATTCACTTTTTGACTTTATTAAAAAAGGTTTTCGTTGAAAATTTTACAATACATTTTGTTAAAATGTCGTGTTTTTTGGTAAAAAATCAAGATTCTTGCCTAAAAATTCCTGGTTTCGGATGAAAATTCCACTATTTGGTTGCAAATTAATCTGATTTCTTGAAAATGAAAAAATTCTTCTGAAAAAAGTATTCCATTTCGTTGAAAATTAAACTATTTTATAGAAAAATAATTGTTTTTAGTTAAAAATTTATTTTTTACTGAGAATGTACCTATTTCAGTTCAAGATTTATAATTTTGGTTGAAAATTCAGCTCTACGGGTGAAAATTTAACTGTTTTGAGGAAAATCCGTTTTTTTGTTGAAACTAAATTTTTTAACTGGAAATTCAACTTTTCCAAGTTTGTTTAAAAGTTTATCTTTTTCAATTGAAAAATACGGTTTTCATTTCCCGTATTCGAGTATTTATTTCTGTTTTACTAGCTCAGAGCTGTTTCCAACTTTAGTTCAAATGTCACTGTCGACTTCACATTTTTTATTGCATTTCCATTTGTTCTCGATGTGCCTTAAGAACTCCCATGGGTGGCGACAACCCGGAAGCCACAGCTAGGACGATCCTGATGGGTAAAAGTTCTTGGTTATAGTAGGGTTGAAATAGCCTGTAGAGATTGACCAAATATTTCTCTAGCTACTCATGGGTACAAACTGAATTCTTTTTAAAATCATAAACAAAACACCCACGGAGAGTCACCACCAACCCCTCTGGAAAAAGAATCTTGTCCTGAGAAGATGAAAATTACCGAAGAAGCCTTGGAGCATACTTAGGCATCTCTAAGTGTGGAATCATCTGAAAGTATCCCTGGTAACAACTTGGGTGGACCTATGTGCGATGCTGATGCTGGGAGTTTAAGCCAGGCGCTAGAACCACGACGAGCTCAATGTTCGGGAGCTGCTAGGAAACGGTTGAGATGCCAATTGCTGAATCAATCAGGCGCAACAACTAGCTAAATGGGGGCTCCAAAGAAGCCGCATTCTGATAGCAGCATACCAAATTTAAGAAAGAAGCAGAAGATGGTGCAGCTATGACAAGTCAAGGCACTAGAAGCGGCATTGGAGAAGAAAATCGATGGGGTGCACCTGGAGAAGTCAGCCTAAGATTTGAAGACTGCTGCTTTAAAAATGATGCTTTTATCGTCATCTGTTTGAACGAATTGTCCCGAACCTGGCTTGTTAAAGCTCTTAGCGGATTACAACCTTGGATGGGAGCTAAGATGACAGTGGTCGAGAGCAAAGACCTCCCAAGGTCAGTGAAGCTGTTGGCTTGGATACCTGGAGTATTCGTGGTGCCAATATCAGCACTTAACAAGATAGCAGTTCAAAATAAAACCTTGAAAAAAGGATGATAGCAGCACTGAAATAATTTCAGCACAGTAGACGCGCTACCCATACATAGTACGGCACTTGTAGGTATGGCTTGGAACAACTGTGATACCGATTTTGACGAAGGAGACGCGCCAACAGCAGTTGCGCTACGCAGTTAATATAGCGCTTGAGCGACAGTAGCAGGTTTACTGTACCAAAACGGCGCACCAGCCGTGCCAAACGAAAGGACAAGATTCGTCCTAGCGTTCAGCACTGCTCTTGTGCTAGTAGGTACGTCTACTGTGACGAAATGTTTTCCTTGAAACTATCGATGTTAAGGTCGATATTCAAGCTACACATCTTGTATTAACTGTTGTTGAGAGTCTTAAGAAGATCGACCTCAGACCTCACTATGAGTTGAAAAAGATTAGCATGAAGGCTGAGGTTTAAAGTGGACACTAGATGTCCCGCTTCCAGTCTGAATTTCATCAAAATAAAAGTTTACCACGCTAAAGCTGCGTCTGCTATCTTAAGCAGACGTTTGACAGCGGAACAAACGGCTTTTGCCTTAATACAAGAACCTTGGTCTTACAAAGTAGAAGTTAAAGGTATAAGTTAATATGTATGAGGATCAGTCATTTCTAGTAGTTCCATAGGAACATCTAGGGCAGCACATTATGTCAGAAGCGATATTAAAACGATTAGATTACCAAGATTATTTTCTAGATACTTGGTGGCAATAAAGATCGAGCACCATATAGGAGGCAGGCGTCAACCTATAGTGATTTCCTCAGTGTACAAGAACAATTGTACTCTTCGTATTGAGAAAACAGACAGGAATGAACCCTGGTGCAATCCTAGACTTAGAGATCTGAAAAAGGATACTCGACGCCTTTTTGACAGGGCTAAAAAGAATGGGAATTGGGACTTGTATAGCGCAACTTAACAAGATATAATAGTAAGATACGAAATTCCGTGAGGGACTCATGGAGGGGATATTGTCAGGGAATCGAGAATATACCTGACGCGGCTAGACTCCAGAGCACATCAAGGCGTAACTCATCATGTCAACTGAAGGCATTAATATTGGCTTCGGGCGAAATGGCTGAGACGATTTATGGAATCCTTAAGCACCTCATGAAAGTTAATTTCCCGGGCCCGGATTTGGATGACACGAATGAGGGGACGTCGGCCCATGAGTCATGCCCCTCAGGAGGACCAACTTTTAGTGCCAGAATTAAAGATTGGAAAGTAGCCAGTCGTATTGTGACTCATTCAAAATTGAGAAGGATTTTAGCTCCTGTTGGGTCCATTGTGCGGCATCTTTCGGGGATGCTTAGCAATGAAATACACCCCAGGAGCATGGAAGAAGGTCAAAGAAATTTTAATTTTGAAGCCGTGTAAGAATAAATACTATGAGGAAGAATCCTTTAGACCGACAAGCTGAACCTCAGTCATGCTGAAAACACTAAAAGAAATTTTAATAGAAAAACCTCTCCATAAGAATCAATTTGTCTCTCAAAAAGTCAAATCTGCTGTAGACGCTCTCTATGTGTTTACCTCAGGCATTATTAACGCAATACGAAAAGGTGAAGTACCAATTGCAACATTTCTGGTCATAGCGGGATAATTTAGTGATACCCCAATTGAATCCATTATATGGTTCTGCTTAAACACACGGAGTTAGTGGTACCATTAATAGATGGATGCACTCTATGTCGAAGAGCAGAACTGTACATACTTAACTTCATGGTAACGAAGTGAAGACCAAAGTTTGATGGGGATGCCCACAGGGAGGAGTTCATTCATCTATCCAATGGGCGCTTGCCATTGATGATCTGATTCGTATTTTGAACGAATCGGGTTTTTACACTCAAGACTATGTAAAATATCTGGTGATCCTGGTAATAGGGAAGCAGAAGGACACCTTAGTGGAACTCATGCAGTAAGTGCCTAACATAGTAGAGCAATGGTGCAAGGACCGTTGTTTGTCTGATAATCCAGACAAGATGAAACTCATGCATTTTACGAGAAGAAGGAAGCTTTCTGGCCCAAAAATGTCAAATTCTGCAGCAGGAAAGTCGAATTTTAAAAATCAGCCAAGTAATCAGGAGTAATATTTTACCATAAATTAAGCTGGAAACTGCATGTTGGCCCAATGGTAAAAAAAGTAAGATAGCTTTTTGGGCCTGTAGAGTGTAGATGCGCGATAGGGAAAGCCTGAGGCCTAAAACCCAGGATTTCTCACCGGTTATATACATTGACAATCAGACCCATTATAGCATATGCATTAATGATCTGGCTGCCAAGGAATGAACTATTCAGTACTATCAAACAAATGGAAAGACACGAAAGGGTTTTCTGCTTAGGAATCACTGGTGCTATGAAAACAACATCAACAGCAGCTCTTGAGGTCATTCTAGACATCCCGCCTATAGACACGATATTAGTAAGCGCATGCTATGGAAGGGTTATATTCTCGCTTTGCGAAATGATGTTATGTTGATGATATTATCCTTAATGAAACCCTTCAAGGTCATCTTCCCTAAAAGTGAAGAATAACATTATGAAGAAAGAAGGGGAGAATTATTTACACCAGGAGGTCTCGTTTGGCATACAAATGGCTCTAAAGTCTCCTCCTCGGGAAGCTGAGGTAACAACAGCACTGGGCCATTGATGCATGACTTTTGGAGGAACATGCGAGATATTGAAGGAGGGCCACAAAATGGTGGGTTTCAAGAATTTCATGTCTGGTACATATACTTTGAGGTCATGGTACAGGACACTCTTGAACATGGTAAGAAGGCAGATTAATATCGTAAGGATGCTGGATAAAGTTCCGAATAGCGCCTACCTCCGATTATTTTATACTCTCTATACCCACGTAATTTGACGTGTTGATCACGAAAATCATAGTGAAAATTGGCGCAAATTTGATTTTTATGATAGAAACCACAAAAACCCTATTAAAATAATGGGGTTTCACCTTAATCTCGAGACGATTGAAAATTTGTTAAAAGAATTTAAAAAAAGTTGTAGACATTATCAAAATACACATTTTATATTTCATCCATTCGTTTCTTACGTGTGTAAGTTTTCGAGATATTTGATGGTAAAGAAAAAAATGTCAGGCCTGTCCCCTGCCGAAAACGTAGTGACGAATCACTGCAGCCATACATACCGCCTTTCCAGTGTCAATTTAAATGATTGAGAAATGTTTGATCTTTGAAATCTAATAATTTTTTGTTAAAAATATCCTTTTTCGGAGTAAAACGCTAACATAACCTAAAATTGTTGAAAATTGGAAATCTTGTTGATGATTTTCGTTTAAAAATGCTAATTTTCAGCGAAAAGCACTAAAATAGAACATGTATAATATTTTTAATAATTCCCAAGATTATTTAAATGTTTCAATCTAATCATGCAAGAGTAATTAAAGCAGAAATGTTTTTTTCAATTTGCATAATGTTCTCTAAAATTTTTTGTTATGTAAAAGGAATATTTGTAGAATTCTCACTTTTCAAAATTCCAAATAAGACATAAAACAGTTCTAAGTGATGAAAATTCAACCAGGTTTTCAACAACAATGATTGCTAGATTTTCGAAACGTATATCTTTACACTAATTTTTTTAGATAGACTATCAAAAGCAAAACCAAATGCAATTCTGAAAGATCGTATAATTTTCCATGAAAAATGTAATTATCTCTGGCACAAATACTATTCATGAAGCCCATTAAGGATTCTAAAAGATACAATGGAATATTGGACAGACTGATTTTGTAACTCACGTCATGAAGGAAAAAAAAATTTAATGCAGATAAATAATTCATTATTTCTCTCCATTACTTTTTGGACAGTATTTCTTTCTGGACATTTTTCCAACATTCTTCATTAAAATTATATAAGGAAATAAATGAAAAATATTATAGTTTTTGCTCTAAAAATGTGTAAGATTATGCTTTCATGTCTCCAACTCACTTGATGAATAAAAATCTGTATTACCTCTTCTGAATCCAAACGTATCCATCAACCTCAATTACTCGCATATCAATATCTTTCTGGACTTTTTCTCGATCAGGAATATCAGTCATCAAATTAGTGAATATATGACTATAGAGAAATCCTTTATTGTGATTGTAAGGATCTTTTTCTGTCCCATAGAACTTATGATGAATCCTGTGTAACATCACCCAGTCATAAATGGTACCCTAGTAAAAAAATGAATTTTTATAAATCAGTGAATTTGAAAGAAAAATAAATTATTCAGAGAAATATTCTAATTAATGTTAAATTATTGGTACCTACCACACCAGCGAGTGTATGAGACAACATTAACAAAAGTTTTACAGGTCCTGAGGCAACATATGCCTCATGGGCCCAAAGTCTATGAGCACCGGCAGTTATACCCAAACAACTGAGACCCATTATGAAGAGGGCTGGAAAATCATATTTTTGCCTTGTAATTAGAAATTTTCTCTTTTAAAAGCGGACGTATTCTCAAAACAATTATATAAATCTTGAGATTACTTTATATATTGATACTTTCCCGGAAAACATTTTTTGCTTATGAATGGTTTATTAAGCTCAATTCTTACCAAATATTACTGTCAGACATTTAGCTTCTGTCACAAGAAGGAAGAGACCATACATGCCAAGCACATGAAGATGAATGTACCAGAGCACAGTCACCCATTTGAATTCACGCTTCTTTTCCTGCACGGCTTCTTCCGGCATTTTGTTCACAAATATAATACTTAGATATCACCTGTCATTAAAAATATGATTATTTGATAATGAGCATATAGGATGCACTAACTTATATATATATATATATAGTTTAAAGAACAGATTTAAACAACCACCGCAGCGTCCCACTGAGAGCAACTGCCATCTAAAAAATGAAACTGGCTCCCAGTAGACGTACGGTAAATCACACTAATGGCCACGTCTCACAACCTTAAGATGGGTGTTCACAGGGCACGATGAAATAACGACAGCGACAGGTCGGCGGAACCCTCGTGTGTCTTGAGGACACGAAGCGATCCTAGGCCGACGGTACCCTAGGTACTCAGCGTGTGCTTGACACGCTCTGCACCTATCACTGGGAACTTCTTGACATAAAATGTGATAACTTTATGCTAAGGTGGAAATGACACCGTCCTGGCATGCGAAAATAAAACCCTCTGTACCTGAATTAAGCCCTGATGATCTGAGAAAAGCAAAAGTTTGCTCCTTCAGCAAAGACTGTTCTTCTACATTTCTGTCAAAGTGTCCGTGCATTTTCTTGTCGAGTAGCTCTTGGTGAAATTTTTCAACCTCTGCTTCCATCACTTGGGCTTTTAGAAGTGAAGCATCTAGATGGAGTCATGCACTTTCCTCACATCTGATGTTAAAATTCAGGCCAAGGGTCTCGGCCACTTGCTCCGCGACTTTGTGAAGGAACGCTCCTTTGCCAATCATCTAATGGTTTCTGGCCATTTTTAGGAGAGGATCTCTGCCATTCGCAACGATGTAAGCTGTACTTAGAACAATTCGGGTATGAAGACCCTGGAGATTCAGAAGTTCGCGCCCGCCTTGAAGGCGTGAAATGTATAATCGCGGAACTGGCGAATTGATATGCAAGCTTTTATGCATATGCATGATCTTACGTGTGGTCATGTCAAGGGCCTTAAGTTCGTTCCTCGTCCATCGAACAACCCCGAACGAGTGGAGTAGAACCGAGATGGCAAGCATGTTAGTCGCAGATACCTTTTTCAACGCCGACAGATTGGAAGATCAAGTCTGTTGAAGAAGAGGCTTTTATCTGCTTCGGAGAGACTCCTTCACTGATGTTACGTCCTGAATGCGGCTTTGAGGCACGCCCAGGTATGTATAGGCTCTCAAGTATTAAAATGTCTAATAACACTTATATCCACAAGCTCAGGGTCCTTGGGAACGCCAGTAATCTTTTTCTCTCTTTAGATTAATTTTGGCACACTTCTCCAAACCAAAGTCCATCCCAATCTCTCCTGTGTAATTCTGGACAATATTAATAGCATCCATATAAAATATATGAAGTGACCTTACGCTCACGCTGATTAGTGTCGCCACAGAGGTATCCAGGAGAATTTCGCAGTGCGAGAGATAAAGGTAGAAGTGTGATGCAAAAAAGCAAAGGGTCCATGTTAGCATCCTGAAAGACGCATATCTGGAAGGTCACGTTGTTCAGTATCACCCAATGATTTCCAGATGAGATAGCACATCTGGTTTTTCAAAGGGGCATCAATCTCTCTATGTACCTCACTATGTGTGGATGTACCTTCAAGCTTTCCAACAGACAGATGATAAGTCTATGAGAGGTTGAATCGAAAGCTTTTCGGTAGTCAATTCAGGCCAGTGAGAGGACGCGCTGATGGGCTGCAGCGTCTTTACAGACACACAACTCGTTGAAGCGGACGATATGGTCAGTATCTTCTTTCAAACATTAGTGTTTTCGGTAACTTGTATACCTCTCTCCAAAAAGTCTCTACCTGCTTGGCGTAATGGGTCAGCGAGAAAATGTTCATTCTCCCTGATCCATCTCTCCCTCATCTGTATTCTCCTCCTTGCGTCAGATAACAGCCATATTTTGTCAACAATATGCTGCATAATTGTCAGCAGTTTTGACTTGTTCAGTGTGTAATTCAAGTTCCTTAGTTCTTCGGCGAACTTTAGATCCCCTTCCATGAACGGTCTACCAGACGTTATGTACTCAATCGCACATTGAACACGGGGCGCATTTTGTCTTGCCCATCCAATCTTCTTGTTCAGTTGATGCAAGCCTATTTTGGATTTTTGATCCACCGTCGGTTTTAGCCTTCGATTTGAATCAGCCAAAGCTCTCGCAGCACCATGAACTGAGCAAGTGATGGTCCAGAGATCGGACTCTTGCGAGATCTCCACGAAGAGTGGCATCTATTTCAGCCAGATCTTGGGGCTTAGGAGCAACTTGCATGTTAAGGTTCTTCCTTGTTCTGAAATCGCGATCATCTCTCAGAAGGTGCCTGCTTTCTGCGTTTGGTCTTAATTTCGCTTCATCTTCGTCTGCAGCTTGGTCAAGCAGCGGTTGGGGAAGCGCTCCGCGTACATATCCATGTTCCCGGAGGTAGTCGGCTCGATTTCGCAAAGACTGATGCGAAACGTGCTGAAGCTCTGGATATTTCTGGCACCACAAAGTGTGCATACGCGCTATAAAGCCTCGGTGAACAGGGATAATGCTGGCATCGTAGCAGTCTACCAAGTCATCCTTGTGTTGATCCGACCACTCAATGCGAGCGTTTCGCCGGTTCGTCGTCATGTTTCCATCTAAATTATTTTCAGCACCCCGAACTCTAGGATGATCGGCATTGTTTGCCGACCTATTGTCGAGTGCTCTGCGCGTTCGATCGTTTCGAACCGCATCTACAACTTTTTGGTGCATTGTTGGTATCATTGAATCAGAGCCACCGTTTAAGACACCTCACCCAGGTGCCATTCAGCTTTCAGCACGGTTGTTACGCCTGCGCTTAGAGGTTATTTCTTCAGGACCATCTCTGGGCAATTGTCTGCGACTGCTTATTAATTACTGTAGCCATATTTAGCAGAAACCCTTGGTACAAGTACCTTCTATTTTTTCCGTTAGGGATGCTTTAGATTTTAATTTATTGACCAATTATATAATAGAAGGCATAGAAACTGTATATATTATTGTGGAAATTTTACACGAAAAAATAATTAACTCTCTAAATGGCTGAAGAGTTAAGATTTTTTAAATAACGAAGAAGCCAACAGAACATTTCGCGTTTCAGGAAAGTTTCTATAACCTGGCCTTTCTTGATGAATAATTATTTCCTCAGTACATACGCACCAACAGAATATTATGATAATCTGACGCTTCATATACAGAACTCTTCAGTAATAATTTTTACATTCAACATTCCCATATTCCTGGAAAGGCGTGCAAGTTCTGCTAGTGCTTAAATAGAACACATTTTCCATTCTTTCCTTATAAATTTAAATTCAACGTTTTCAGAGATATGGAAAACGTCATTTATCAAACCGTCATCGAAAATACAAATGCTCTCGAACCTCAATCGATTACTGGCCTATTTCATTATCATTTTCGCTATCTAAAGCTTATAAAATTAATAGTTATACGGAGCTCATATACGTCTGTCCGGCATTTAATATAAGAGGTAGAGCGTAACATACTTCTACAAAAACTATGCTTGATATTGGGTGTTCGAATCCAGTTGTGGCATGGTTTGCTTCTTATTCAACCAGTAAAACGCAAATTGAAATTCGAAAATTGTGAAAATTGTTTGTTTACGTATCTAAATTACCCTTTTTAGAAACTGCAAGGTAAGCATTCTACAACATCCTATACATTCCGCAAACTCGAACTTCCTGTTTTCAGAATTCTTCCAATAGTGCGAAAGCTTTATGGAAGTCACAGTACTCCACATAGGGTCAATTTTCGTCATTAGATGTTTTAAACAACAGATTGTATTGATATCTTCTTGAAGAAATCAGAAATTAGCATTATCTTTTCAGAATATCTCTGAATTTCGCGTCTACAAAGTCAATTATAAATCATGTTTATGACAATTACAAAAATGCGGTAACTTATATATCTTTCTATTTCAAGACAAGAAAGTTATAGCTAAAGTTATGATAATTGCTTAGTTTGAATTAAGTTGAAGAATTTTTAGCATTATCAGAAGAATTATTAACACTCCTAATTTGAATCAGTAAGAATTCAGTATATATGAGTGAAAATCGTCACTGGTTTGATTAAGTGACCCATTTGTAGCTATTAAAATCAGTGAGATTGCTTTTTAAAGCAGTATACATTCTTACTGATTTAATTCAGCAACTTTAATTCACTGATTCAAATTGAGAGTAAACTTTATTTAAAAAATTAACGTTATCTTTTTACTAGATTCATTTAATTTGATTGACTGTTCATTGATATACTAATCAGAAGTTATGATTATTATTTGTTTCCTACTATTTGTTACCTTATTAATATATCTATAAACTAAAATATTACATAAAAACCCTGAACGTTTTTAATACAAAAATACATTAAAAGGACTGCAGCGCGAGCATTTTTATATTCGTCGTTAGAATAAAAAAAATAGCAAAAAATGTTTAAATAACTAAAATTCATATTTATCATTTATTAGCTCTAATATACTACTTCACGTTAATAAAATAAGGACTTCAATCACTGGAAAACTTTTTTCACAACACTACCAAAATACGAATACAAATTATTTTATGTAACCGAAATTATTCTGACTAAAAGTAAATTAATCTAAAAAATACTTTTTATTAACTAATTTTAGAAGAAATAACTCACTTGGTAAATTCTTTGACTAGCAAAATATCCACGACCGAAAGGGCCGAAACCACTGCGATCCAAAATTGTGTTTCAGTGATATGTGCTCACGGAGGGTTTAAAAACGACTGAAAAGCTTTTCAAGTTTGACCGAACAATTCGATTAACCCTGTGATCTTAGCAAGGAATATCATTACCTTGTAGATTGTCATTTCCTCTTAGTTCGACTGGATTGGACATGAATACCACAACGAGAATTGGCTCGCTTTGTTTCAATTTGTAATTACAATTTTGTGGTTTACATTTTATGTAGCAACACCGTTTGTATTACTGTGTAAGTCTTCTTATTGAACTCTATGTAACAAAAACTGTTTCAAAAAGTTCCTAGTAAAATATAATACTCCTATGAAAAAATATTGTTATTTGGAATTATGACATTTCAAATTGAACAATTTAATTTTGAAATCTTTACAAAATGCAAAATTATATTTTCAAGTATCTAACTTTAGAAAAATAATATGTAGGTACACGAAATCTTTATATTTTTTGACAATGTATTTTCAGGGCATTTTATGGAAGTAGCATTTTTCTTTCTTCCTACGATATTTGTGTAACAATTTACGAAATGCATTTTTACTGGCACTTTTGCAAATTCATGTTCCTGCATGCATATTAATGATGGCCATGGGCGCGGTGTTAATAGCATCATTTTATACTAAATGTAACAAGACCGGATATGTGTAAAAGACAAAAATCCATAAATACAGTACAACCTGTCTAAGAGCTCCCTGTCTAAGAGCTCCAATGGCCTTGATGAGCTCGGACGCTTCCCCCACTACAAACCCTACTCACGCTGCCTCGAGAATTGGGCGCAAACCCTCCAAGAGAGCTCGCGGTCGAGCGGAGCCTAATTTCTGTTTTTCTCATTGAGAATGGTTTTATCAATATTATTTCTCTAATTTACATGCAATAATTTGTATAATTATTTATATATATATATATATTTTAAGGGTTGTTGATACTTCTAACTCCTATATAGTACAAGCAGGCAGCTTTATTTTTATAAAACTTTCAAGAAAACAAAATTATAATTTCATTCTAAATTAAAATATAATATTTACATATTTTAATATGTACGTACGCTATAAACAATCGTAAAACTGTCTATAAACTGAAAAACGTCTATAAAAAAAGCTACGTTTTCATCGCCGCCGGCCGCGAGCTCTATTGCAGGTTACGTACCCAAACACACATTTCGCACACACGCGCAATTTCCGAGCTCGACGTCCAGTAGTGGGGGCCCCCTATTTCTCGGAATTATTACCCCTAACCGCCCATGAGCGAGCTCTTAGACAGGTTGTACTGTAAGTAAAATGCTTATATGGGGTAAAATTTCCCAAGTGTCCCCGCCTAAAATTTTGTTGTCGCCTATCTTATTCAAACTCCGCCAGATTGTAGTGCTAGTGGACCTCTTTACATTCTGTAAAGGGGGCGCACCTAGTATAACGGGTTGTCAAGATACAGGGGCCCGAATTTTCGACGATTCACCCCGACTGCTAACCTTCAATTGTACATAACTCCTATTACAGTTATCCAATTTTACTTTTTTATGCGGGTTTTAGAAAGGTATTTTAACAAGGTTTACAACAAAAATAACCAATGGACAATAAAAAAATTATTTCACCTTGATTCTTCATTTTAAAAAACATTTTTGTGATTTTCTCCCAATGCGGCATTTTTAATATTTTTTTAGTTAGGCTAGAAAAAAAGCTTGATTTTTTTTCTTGAAAAACACACCAGAACGAAAATGGGATGGAAAGTATTGGTTGAGTGGTAGAAGGTCATAAGAGCGCGGGTGCCCCGCGCCAACGAGCCACGGCGCTACTAGGCGTGCTGTAGTGACTCAGTTGTTTTAATAATTGATAAAAATGATTTTTCAGTCAACATGTAACGAATATTTCATTTTATCCTTACTTTCATGTAGCTGAAGAACGATTTACATATTTTCTTAATTAAAATTTTCAAATGGTTCCATTGTAGGAAAACGATAGTTAATAATAAAATCATTAACGATTTTGTTGGATGGTTCTGCTTATCTGTTACACTCCGAGATGGTTTTTAATAAGTCGTCTTGTATGCCACGTTTTGGTGAGTTTTTTTGGTGTTAATCTCTTTGCCTTTAACAATTTTTGACGTGATTCTCCTTGCCTTTCACATTTCGGGGTGCTTTTTTATGTGAGTCCCCTTGCCTCTCACGTTTTGGGGTGCTTTTTTTATGTGAGTCCCTTGCCTCTCACGTTTTGGGGTGCTTTTTGGTGTGAGTCCCCTTGCCTCTCACTGTGTTGCTTAAAAAGTGATTTTTTGTTCAGCTTAACGTTCACTTTGATCTTCTTTTCGTGATCTCTTTGCGATTTTTCTCTTCGGAAAAATGTCATACTGTGGAGATGACGAATACTTCTTCAAAATTAGAGTCGATTCTGAAGAGGGCACAAAGTGATAGTATTTTTGTGTGCTTGGCACATTCTTTGCAGAGTCGAATCGACTTTTAAGGTTTTCGGCAGTGGCGGCATGATTTTCTTTGGAAACGAAAAATTTAACGTTTCAGGCAAGTTTTTTAGTCCATTGATATAGAGCATCAGCAGTCAAAATCTGATTCTGAGACGATGCCTGGAGACTTGCACGTGCGGCGAGTCTTTTCAAATTGCCCCCAATTCCATTACATGGTCCTTTTCCATGTGCAGTCGCGTGAAAAGTGCCATTCCGTCTGAATACCGAAGTCTGCTTCATGATATAGCAGATTTGCAAAATTGTACTTATTTTCAAAATGTTGTGCTGCAACATCGGTAGAGTAAATAATTTTTTTGGTTTGAAATTATCTTTTAGGTATTTGGTTATAACTTTCTGAAATTCGTAAACAGATTTTGTTTCGTGATTTAGGTTGTCGGATAAAAGAGCTAGATTGCGATGTTTTAATTCATTACCCTCTTTGTAATAGATGACAGTTGTATAGATCGTGACCTGATTTTTGTTACTTGTAAGCAGAAACATAATTTTTATAAATTATTAAAACACCTGAGTCACTACAGCACGCCTAGTAGCGCCGTGGCTCGTTGGCGCGGGGCATCCGCGCTCTTATGACCTTCTACAACTCAACCAATACTTTCCATCCCATTTTCGTTCTGGGGTGCTTTTTAAGAGAAAAAATCAAGCTTTTTTTCTAGCCTAACTAAGAAAATATTAAAAATGCCGCATTGGGAGAAAATCACAAAAATATTATTTTAAATGAAAAATCAAGGTGAAATAATTTTTTTATTGTTCATTGGTTATTTTTGTTGTAAACCTTGTTAAAGTACCTTTCTAAAACCCGCATAAAAAAGTAAAATTGGATAACTGTAACAGGAGTTATGTACAATTGAAGGTTAGCAGTCGGGGTGAATCGTCGAAAATTCGGGCCCCTGTATCTTGACAACCCGTTATACTAGGTGCGCCCCCTTTACAGAATATAAAGAGGTCCACTAGCACTACAATCTGGCGGAGTTTGAATAAGATAGGCGACAACAAAATTTTAGGCGGGGACACTTGGGAAATTTTACCCCATATGTCTTAAATATTCAGTTTATTGATAGATATTTATTTATTCCGAACATCATTATTGGAGTAATTCACAAAATAAGTGATCTCCACGTACTACCTAATCTCCTCACAGTACCTCCTCGCCCCCCCGCACCCCCTCTGCCTGAACTATCACGTATTTTGTGAATGACCCTTGTCTTACTTTCAATGTTATAATTTTATACTGACTTTCCTCAATTTTAGGCCCTCTCCTTTTCTGACATGCTAATCATAAATTATTACCCAACTTCTTTTGGTCTTTTGTAAATAAGTAATTATAATCTCTCCTTGAATATTCGCACAAACAAATATATGGGCAATTCCGTCCCAGGCGAAAAAATTATATATAGTTCATACATAGTGGAAAAAATTAGATATCATATTTAATACTACGTATCATTTTTCCACCTGGGGTGGAAGCTTTACATTTGTAGCTAACGGTTTAATGCAATATAAATTAAAAAGCACATATAAATAATCTAGTACATTGCGAAATGGAATCATATTCACACATTTTTAGTAATCCACTGCGGATGATTTCACTCAATATTTTTTTCTGCCAGTTGTTCAGATTGTGTCTTTCATTTCAATAATCGTAAAGCTAATAATTGTAGAATAATAATTCTTGTAGAAGTAAAGCTGTTATAAAATTTTCTGTGCAATTCTTGCATAATTTGATTATAATTGTTTGATTATTCGTACTTTTGCTTAGAAATATCTTTCCTTTATTCTGCACTCCAAAGTAGAAAGATACATAAGTCACATTGTCGTTCAGGTCGACTTTTTATTATCACGAATAAGAGAATAACCTCAAAGCGTAAAGTCTCTTACATACTTTTCTGCCTTGGACGGCAATATTTGATTCCATTTCTTCTAAAATATTCTCTCTCATCCCATATACAAGAGTTTGTTTTTGTGTCATTTTCCTGTAAATAAATTTTTATCTATACTGATCTACGGCATAGTCAATGAGTCACGTTTTTACATTTATTACAAGAGAGATTCTTAACCCTAGCGACAAAGACGATACAAAATTTTCAAAAAATATTAAATCATCAAATTTTAAAAAGCACATTTGACAGAACAGTATTTTTATCAATTTCAAGGTGTGCGTTAAAATTTACGTCAATTAAATGTCCCTTATCAAAATCACGAGTATATTACACGAGCGACATTTCCACTTTTACAACATGCAATACAATAAGCTTTCTAACGTTCTTTTTAATAGGGTCATCCACAAAAATTTTGTTTGCCTTGCAGTTGAGTTTTTTATAAAATTTGACTCCCAAAGAATTAAAATGTGAAATTAAAACTTAATTTCGTTTGTTTAATAATTAATAATAATTTATTAAAAAGTGATAAAATATCCACCGTAAATGTCGATTTATAAAAAAAAGCATGTGGCGCCCTCACGGCTTGAAGCACGTGGTGTGACGTCACCAGCCGCCAAAACCGAAGAAAATACATGGTCAGTTTGATAAAAACAATCGAAATAATTAATTATCAACGTTTTTTGGCAAAAAGAGTTTATTTTTATGAAGTATCAATATGCCTAGATACGTTAAAGCCAGTTTGGATAATTTGCCAAAAGTGAGTACACTTATGACTAGCGATTTCTTCGCGAAGTGCTACAGTTTCAATGTTGCTGTCACTCGAGGAGTGAAAGCGAAAAAGTAAGTAAATGGCATAAAAGACGATAACTTTTTGAAATATTTATTTTTATTCATTTAATTTATTAGTTTAGAATGATAATTGCTTCAGGCGAATCGTAACATACAATCATACATGCAATATTGAATTCAGAAAACCTAACCTCACTTTTTTTTATAGTTGCTTTTATGAATGCTTTCACGAATACTTTTATAAAATTGTTATAAAATTCATAATTATAAGATTTATAATTACTTTTATAAATATTTTATATTTGTTGCGTGAATAAACTATTTGATTTCGCGAGGTTATTATACCTCACATACATCCCGACACCCCATATATATAACACCGTTGAACATCAGTCAATTACGAAATTTATGTTATCAAAAAAGCATATTTTAAAGATATTTTTCTATTCAAAATGAAAATATTTAATTGTAGCGTTGAAATGATCTTCGCGACATATACTGTTGGTGTTAAAAATGCGGTAGGGCACATGTCACGACGAACAATTTTGTACCATTTTTTTCATTCCTCACCTTTGGGTATAGATATAAATAATTTTCCTGGATTTTTGACAGACGTTTTCTTGCATTAAGGCGCAAAACACCAATGGTAGCGCTGATTTTTTTGCATTTTTATGGAAAAAACGTGAATCGCCCGGCTTATTTACAAGTGTTTGGCGGCTAGCTACGTCATCAAGATGGCGGAATGGGCGCGAAAGAAATAGGAATTTTAAATATGTACAAATTTTTCTTTTTCAAATATAAATTCCAAAAAAAGTTTTTTTCACACTATGCTGGTATTATTAGTTATTTTAGAGCATATACTTTAATATGCAAAAATAAAAAAAAATGAGTGGATGTCCCTATTGTTCTAACTTACACGATTCTTCTACTGAACTGACAATTTTGACCGGTACTGTATTATTTAATAACAATATGATTAAAGACAAATCTATATACATAGAATAATTACTGCTGGTCTGAACATCATGTGCTTGGAGCAGTAGCTTTAAATTTGAACATTTTCAGTGATAATTTACAAAAATTGTAATATCACGATCGAAAAGAAAATCGGGAGACACGTATTGTTTATAATATAAATCGTAGAAAAAATACAAATGCTTTTATAATATAGCTTTTCAAACATTCATGGAAAGTCAGTTGGGTTTCCACATTCCTTTGATTTTTTTTTTTTTTTTTTTGTTATCGAGAAGATGTCCAGCAAGCACAAAACGGAATTCAACATTGAGAGTCGAGAACATTAGTGACAACTCGATTTTTTTGCAATTATATGTTATAAGGCACATTAAGCATTCATGAAAAATAATAATGAAGACAGCGTGAGTATAGAGATCTAGCAATGGACTGTCACAAATCACAGTTTTCCACCTTAAAGATAAGGAGCGCTCAATTTTCTTTTAAAATCCATTATAACTATATTTATCCATTTATAAACAGAAAAAATTTGTATTTATTAAATACTTGGATTAAAACTGATTTCACTTCGCTGTATTTCTTACTAACCAAAATTCGTACATGAAGTTTCGATTTTGTATGCCATCTGAAACTAATGACTGTTTCTAATGGCTGTTTCAAATATATATATATATATATATATATATATATATATATATCAAATATTTTATATTTTTATTGATAGAAATGATTTTCCGTGTATGCGCAATGAAAATTACACCATAATAATAAGCGGAAGACCTTCTTTCAGATATTAAATGTAGTTTCTGCATTTTTTTATCATGCTAGATAGTATAAAAATACAGACACTATATCTTTTAAATTGATGAATATTAAAAAAAAAAGAGAAGCAGTATTTTCAAAGAGAGACAATGCAAAAAGAACAGTGAAGTCATTTGCCTGAAAATGTAGGACATACATCACGATGAATAAATAAAAGTTTTTCCTGAGTTGTTTTCCGTTTTTTACGGAACAAGAAGACTATATTTCATATGAATAAAAATTGAAATTTCAAGGCGCAAGAATATGGAACGTTATACTATTTATTCCTTCAGTCTGATTTAATTTACTTTTTGCAACACCCATAAGGGTTTCCATACGTCTGAATTATGTGCAGAATGCTTCAATCCACTAGGCTGTGCAAGAATATTATTGTCGCATGCGTACTTTGAAACACATCTATTTCTCGAATCGACGCAATAAACGCGCATGCGCACTTCATGGATGCGTCAATTCGCACACCGGAAATATAAAAATATTCTTAAAAATTCTTTTAAAAAATGATACACTTTGGAATCGGAAACTTGGTGAAAAAGTGTAGAAAAATGGCTTAGTAATTTTCTGGAACGGTTGTTGCAAAAAATAGGGCGTGATACACGTGCGCAAAGGCAATAGCTACTCGTGTTAATGCGGCATTTGCCTTCAGCTCTCCGCACTCGCTATAACTCCGTCTCATGCTGCAAGCTTCACACTCTACAGCAATCGCCTATTGTGCGCACTTGTATGACAAATAGTCATTTGAGTTTATTCAAACTTTGTGTCCATTTTTTCGAGTTCACGCATGTCTTCTTGGGGAATATCGCGATCTCCGTAGCCCCAGACTTGATTATCGTGAACACCGTGACTTCCATCTCCACATTTGTTAGCCCGACGGCGAATCATTTCTGGGGAGACACTTTTGAGATCGTATGCCCATCCAAAACGAGCGAAGGTATCGATGAATGCAGTTGTAATGTTGAAGGAATAATCACCAAGCTCTCCAGTTTTGTAATCCCACGGGAAAACGTGGTGATAATTATGCCAGCCTTCTCCAAGTGCTGCAATTGAAACTGCTATATTCTCCACCGGCGAAATGTTTCTGAAATGTAGAGAATTATTTTTAGAGTCTGTGCGCGAAGCGTAAGAATATCACATTTCATAGGAATCTTAAGCGAGTTGTATAATTTTGACTCAAATTTAGGAGGAAGAAATTTAGCAATGTTTTTAAATATTGTTTGATTTTATTTCAATAATCAACGTTTAAATAATTTCAATTTTCTACAAAAATACTTCTGCATGACCATTAGAAATCCCTCAGAAAGTTTGACCAGATTTCTTATAAAATCGCTGTAATTATTGCAATTTTTTGTCAATGAGTGCCAACTAAAAGTTCTAGACTTTGTTAAGAATCATCGTTTTTGTTCTACTCTCTAAATTCAAATTATTGATTTGCATCATCAAGTATTTTCAGCAGAAATACAAAAAAAGTTAAAAGAATGGAAAAACAAAATATTTAAGTATCTATATTATTTATAGTTTTCTCCAAAAAATATTGGTCAGCTAAAAAAAAAAGGAAGAAATAAGGAAAAAACTTGTATTTTATTCAAGGCTACAACTCTTGTTTGGCAGTTCTTTCGACACGCAGGAAAAATCAAATCAAAAACGTCCACGGTTTTCATGTTGCGTACAAAAAAAAATCAATGTGATTATCAAAAAATGTATTCCCCTGATATCACGAAAAATAAGAGAATGACAAAATTAGGCCCTGGTAGCAATGTATTTTCACAATAAATTAACGGTGTCAGTAAAGAACTAGATAAATAAAAAAATTTATAATTTTTCATAAGAGCGAAAAAAAATTCTGTAAAATCGAAATCACCATTTTAAGCTAAGACTGAAGTCCACTTCCGAGATGGCATATCGCAAATTTAAGCGAAAAAGATTTAATTAAAAACGGTTATCCATTTTCGAGGAAATAGATGTGTTAGCTGACAATCTCAAAGCGACACTGATTCCAAATTGGAATAGGCTAGTCTGCGGATTGCGATAAAAAATGTAGCCTCAAGTTTAAATGAAAAAGAAAAACTTACTCCCGCGACACTGAGTTTCTGAATTTGGGTAAAAGTGTTTTGACCTAAAAAAGTGACTCGATTCCGAGTAAATCGTCCAAGAATATTAATGTTACAATTTCACAGGTTTTGAGAATCGGTTTTCGGTAGCAACTGAAAATCAAGTTTTGAATTTTTTACAAAAATAAAAACTCGCTCCCGAGATATAGGAAAGCTAAATAAGAATAACAAATGTTTGCTACAGACAAATTATTGTGTTCCGAGAAAATCAAAATATTACGCGAAACTATTATCTTAAATTTAAATACAATCCTTCTTATTACTGTATTACAAAATAAAAATCCGAACAAATCTTTTTATCACAACGTGTATTCGATTTTCAAAGAATTTGTTATGCAATAGAGTCATTTTCGAAAATATTGGTATTCTAGTTCTGTACTATCGCCCTTCAAATACAATAAATATCAAGGTCGAGTGAGAATTGCATTCTATTATTTTATTAATTTTACAATATAACTCAACAAGAAAACCCCACACGATGAGACTGAACCAAATTTAACCGAGAGATCCTTGAAATAAGACGATATTTATTGTCGATTGCATTACGATGCCATACAAGTATGAATTTAATTTATAAACAACTTCCAAATACAAATTTTTTGTCTTCAACATTTTTTAATTTTATTCTTGGGAATTTTTTTTTGTTATTAGTTTTGCTAGCAACATTTACTTAAAAAAATTTCCTCCGATAAGAGGAGTTTTTCAAACGAAGTTTCTAGACTCACCGAAAATATTTGTGCTACGCCCCGATTTTTTTTCAAATATACAAGGAACTCTGTATATTACACAGTTCTCGTTTTGGAACATAATTTCATAATAATTTTTCACTTAGTTTTTAAACAAAAAGAAGCCCATTATATTCAGAATCCAGAAATTGAAAAAATAAAATTAAAAATTAACTTTTGAAAAATGAGTTCCCACAATTTTTTTAGTTGCATATCACAAATATCCGAATATCATCCAAGAAGAAAATTCTGCAAAAAGGAAGTCCAGTTAACTAATTTTTTGTAAACCTTTTGCACCAAGGAATATGGAAATCTTTCTATATTCGACAACTATAACTTTACAACATCTTTTGCAAGACTATTTTTACTCTATTTTTCGTTATTAAAAATCTATTAGTAATAAAAATGTTGTATGTATTTTTTCTATAATAAAAATTTCAAGTTTTCAAAAATATGTATTTAGCGAGAAAAAAACAAAAGTCTCAATTTAAAATAAGGTAACATATTTTGAATAATTTCACATGACAGTTAAACAAACTTATAGACAGAAAAAAGTATTCTGAGAAGTGAAATTCAAGCTGTCGAATTTTTGCAAAATACTGAATTTCAGAACAAAATAAAATTTTAGGCACTTTCATTCCCTAAAGTTAGGATACAAAGTGCTTTTTTGAAGTTTTTGTTTCCCTTTTCAACATAATTGTATAGTTTCTGACCTTCTAAAATATGTCAGAAACCATCATTTCAAAATTTCATTAAAAATCAAGCTCGTCAATATATCTACTAATTTTCTCTGCTATTCCAGTGTATCCCTTGAAAGACTATTACAATAAATTAAAAATGGAAAAACTCCATATACAAGCACCTTTCAATTAAATTTTGATTTGGCCAGCCATGTCATCGATTTTGAGATTTTGTCCTTTGTGTACGTACTGTTTAAGAAAATTACCAGCTTGTCTGATTATAATACTGATATAAATAATTGTACATATAAATTTATGGATATAATGTTTAAAATATACTTCATAAAATTTCTTACTTATCATATGGTCGTTGTCCCCACATGTGTGCAACACTATTGACGAAAAATGCAATGTTGAGGGTGATGGAGAAACGAAAGTTGAAACCCACCCAAAATGAATTCCATAGAGTTTCGTTCCAAAAATACCAGGGCACGAATACTGGAAGGCCAATGGCCAGTAGAGCAAACAGTGGAACGTACAACCTGTTCAAGAAAACAAATATAAATTACTTTCTTAAACACATTTATAATAACCAAAAAAAAAACAAATATTATTTTTTAGTATATTAAACAAAAATGGGAAGAATTCTAATATCTATGGGAATTTACTATTCCAGGTAATACTTCCTTTTTTAGCGTCATCAAATTATTATACATTTTTTAAACTTCTCCAACCTTCCCGAATACCTATAATAATTTTTGTTTGTTTGTTGTATACTTGCCTCTTTTGCCACATAACAATAGGATCCGCCTCCAAGTCGCTCATGTCGACTGCTTCTCGTTTTGCGACCACATCTGGATGGGGGGTAGTAAAAAGCCATCCAACGTGTGCAAAGAAAAAGCCTCTTTTAGCATTATGAGGATCAGAATCAGTTTCTGTATACTTATGATGAACTCTATGATCCAATGCCCATGCATATACGTGCCTCTAAAAATAATAAATTGTTAACATTTTCATCCACAATAAAAAAAAAGCAGGGCAAACATATTGGATAGGTCAAAAGCGGATTTCAAAATATTTGAGGTATATCGCAGCAAAGCTATCCTTTCCATAGTTGTTTAATGTTTAATGTGATAATAATTTTCTACTGAAAAAATGAGAAGCAAACTGAGTCAAAGTTGTGAATAATCATTTTGAAAATTAATTAAAAGCAACATTGACGCGAATAGATCAATAAACGTTAAGGTTTTAAAACAATCAAACACACCTGCCCAGTTATCGTGAAGAGAAACACTAAAAGTAGTCTCAATGGCCATTTCGCTTTATATGCTCGATGTGACCAAAGTCTGTGGGCACCAGCAGTGATACCAAAGCCAGACGTGTAAATCAAGATGAAGGCTGAAATCAATAATGGTTAATGAAACTAGGTTCATGTGTCATAAAATTTTTATGCTTTTTTCGCAATCTCTATAACTGGCAAATGTAAATTTCAAATATGAAAGATCTATATTGATAAGAGTCGCGTTTATTTCATGGTTCTTTAAAAATCGAGTTGAAAATTTTCCTTATCGTTCTTAGTCAATCGGTAAATTGCGTGACTACACTTACTCCCGAGAGTGTATATCAATAAATCAATAAATATACGCTTTTCTAGTTTCTTCAGGAAATAAGAAACTTGCCCAGATAGCATAAAAGTTTGCCTGAACATTCCTGGAACATTCCAATTGAAGTTTCGGAGAATGCCGAAAAATGATCCAGGAAGGTTTCCGGAATGTGCGCTCATCAGAGGACGTTCCCAAGGTGTAGGTTTACGAACATTCCTTGAACCTTCATTGGGAACCCCTTTGATACGCGGACATCAAACTACTTCCGGGAAATTTCCTGGAACATTTTTCGGTATTCTTCGAACCTTCCGTTGGAGTTTTCCAGGAATGTTCGGGGAATCTGTTGTGCTATCCGGATGAGTATTTTAGAAGTCAACAGATTAACATTTCTTAAATTTTACACAATTCCAATAACTATTTCAAACTTGTTCAGAATGAAAGTACTTTTATCAAAGTAAGATTTAGAAAAATTGAAAAATTGTAGATGATTGAAAAAACAATATAATAGAATATTGAAACGTGGTATTTCTCACCCCAAAGAAACGTGAGGCCTTTCGCTTGTGTTAAACAAAGGTAGAATCCATAAACACAACCGAAGTGGATAAAGGCTTGAGCTATAAGATCGGGCCATTTGATTTGAGGAATATAGTCAATTTTGGCTTCATCAACTTCATTGTTGTTGATTCCGTCTTTCTTTCCATCATCCATACAATCTGTATTCTGATTTTCGTCATCCCCAGTGACTTTTTCTTGCAGGGTGCAAGTCGTGGTTGGTATTCTTTCCTCGTATGGCGGCATTCTGTTAATCTTATACCCTCCAAATTAATTCCCGCCTCAAATCTCCTCTCACGTTCCTCCGCTTCTTCGTCTGATTTGATTTCGATGTTATGATTAACTTCTTATTGTCCGGTCTACAATTTCTTGTGTAATTATTTCTACAGTCCGTCCTTCCAGAAAAATGAATTGATATATACTTCTGCAATCAGAACGTGAAAATTGTCTTAGTATAAGTAATGATAAGAATTACGTGAAATTAAAAGAAATAAATCTTTGCTTATGCTCTATTATTATAAAATTACATTATTATATACATATTGTATCAGGTTTCCTCATGCAACATTGTTCTTAAATGTAGGTAAGGATATAAGAATGTGGTTCAGCTGGATTAAGAAATTGGATTTTCGAAATATTTTCCACTGAAAACGTGACTTTCAGTTATTTTCAGTGCGCGAGAGCCAAATATTAGTACTAGTCTGAGCTTTCTAACACCACGTAATTTTTAATAGCCAGACTGAAGCTAAAACCGTCAAATGGTCTCACGCAAAATAAAGGGGTCACCTGCCATAATCGTTATACGCTCATCACAAAAAAACTAAAATAAAGAAATAAGCAAGCAAGACGACAGACGCAGGAAAAGCCATACAACAAACCTTAAAATAGTTACACTGGATCGAATCCATTTCAAATCAGGCAGGTTCTACACTTGAAGTTGCAGAATCTCTCGGGGAAAAAATGGGTTTTTTGAGAGGAAATTAGGCGATACGTATTTTTGCGATTTGTGAAAAAAAATTGTACGAAGTTATGCCTTTTTGAATTTTTTGCTTTTCTTTCGGAATCCACGAGAAAATTTAGAAAGTGTTCAAAATTAACAAAATGGTGGCGGCTTTCTGAAAATGTTCAAAGTCGATTTTCTCAAAAAAAAACCCACACTTATATTTTTTGCCAATGTTTTGTTACATTTTTACTATCATGAGGAAAATAATATGTGAGTTTTATGCGGGCTGAATAACTTTTGTAGCCAGAATATTTTTTTGCCATAAAATCGAATTTTCGCATTTTCCTTGCAAACAACAACAGATACGAAAAAGTGTGAGGGAAATAATTAGGATCGTTTAAAAAGTTCTAGAACAAGTTCCTTTACCCATTTATGATATCTTGTACCATTTCCGAGAACATAGAGACATTAAACTATCACAGAATCATACAAAAAATGAAGAAAGACATTTTCGAATTCCAATTGTTCATTTATGTATGAAATTTGAAAAACAAGTTGAAGAACTAGAAACATATGGGCAATTTCTTTGAAAGGGTAAATGCCACCTTCTTATATTTCAAAAAAATGTTGTGCAAATTTTTATTTATATAAAAAAACATTCTATAAGTTGTATGCAGGCTAAACCAGTTTTGTGGTGTAGCCCACAAACTTTTTGTAGTACTTTTTTAACTGTGCAAACTATTTTTTAAACATATTTCCGTATCTGTTGTTGTTTGCAATGAAAATGCGAAAATTCGATTTTATGAAAAAAAATCTGCTGTCCACAAAAGTTATTTAGCTCGCATAAAACTCACAAAGTACTTTCTTCATGATACATAGTTCAAACTTAATGAAAAATTGGCAATAAATATAAGTGTGGGTTTTTTTGAGAAAATCGAGAAATTCTGCGACTTCAAGTGTAGAACCTGACTGATTTGAAATGGATTCGTTCACTGTAAGAAACTTTTCGGGATTTTCCCGAAAATCCTGAGTAAGCTAATATTCCTAATTAATTTTTGATGTTAGTTTTGACCAGGGTAATACGTAATAATTACGAATTATTACTATTAATTGATTATGATGTTAAAGTTTTTTGTCTACTGGTCGTTTCAATATTTTTCATGAAAATATTGATACTTTGATTGTGAAAAAAATGAAAAAAATATTCCTAATGTTTCGGAAATTTTCTCTAGTTATCTTCTTTCTTTTTCTCTCTTTCTTCTATCTTTCTCTCTATTATCTGACGGCAGATCATTTTTATCCGCCTCCCAATAAAAATTATCCGACGTCGTATAATTGTAGTTTTCAATTGTTTGCAACGATTTTATCCAACTTCAGATAAATAATATATCTGAGATTTACTGCGAATTGATCAAAAAGTTATGGAATTTATTTAAAAGGATAATTTCACGTCGATCACGTGACGTCCATGCTTATATATACCTACAAATTCAAAATTCATTTTTAAACCTTATCGACAATTGCGTGCCGAATTGGCAAAACGGTTTGCCGGGCCTCTACTTATAAAGGGGCCTGAAGACTGATCTCACTTGTTGGTTACTTTTACCGTTAGTCACCTAGCGGTAACTTACCAGTCCTAATTCGTTTCCAAAACTTAAAAAAAAATCCCGAAAGCTGTGAACATTTTCCAAAAAATGGAAAAGACCCAATTGCAAAACCTTCAGGAATACCAGACGATTGTTGTTTGTATGAATATAGATATACATGACTATAAATAGAGCCCGCAGAATGAAATTTTTTTTTTAAATTTTAGAACTTAATTTTGTTAACCAAACCAAACGTTTTGAGCAAAAAGTTTGCTGGGTCAACTAAATATTTGGTTCCCATATAAAAACCGTATTTTATGGTAAAACGAACAGAAACTTTGTTGTTGCAAATAAATGTTCTTCGGTAATATATTTTTTTAACTTTCAGCATCGATATTTCAAGAAATAATTATTGTTTAGTGACAAAAATTGTCTTCATTTTAGGCCCTTCAGCGAAAAATTGTCTTTCATAGTGTGATACGGTCAACCTAAATTTTGATTTGTTCGGTACAAAACAATATTTTGGTATCAATAATTTATTATGCATATTCAGCGTCTCCATACCTAATAGAAAGAAGTTTCTATTTTTGAAAATATTGAAAATTCGGTTTTTAATTTCTAGCAAAAGCTAATTTTTGAAACCTGTTAATTTGCAACCTCAAAATTCTGAGACAATTTATTCTAAATTGGCCAACTTTTGAAATAAAATCGTCTCCACTCGCATTCAGAAGCTCAATATGCTCGGAGTAAGTTTTAATTTTCATTGAAACTAACGACTTTGCATTTCTTATCACACTGCGCAGCTGACCCTATTCCAATTTTTAGTCAGTTTGTCAGTTAGTGATTATCAACTGACACATTTATTTTCTCTGAAGTGAATAAATTTTCTCATTCAAATTGTTGCGGGCTTCAATCAGAGCCCGTCATCGCGGATGTGGTTTTTTATCTTATTTTAAAGTGGTGATTTTAATTTTACAAAATGTTTTTTCGCCCTCCTGAAAAATTATAATTTTGTTTGTTACCTTGTTCTGTACTGTCACCCTTTGAATGATCTTGATTATGAAGAAAATGTAAGATGCTCTTTGGAAGCATGTAATTGTCAAAAATAATTTTCCCTATTGCTTTGCTGATATTGAAAATGATGCTTCCCTACAGCAGAATTTGAGTTGTTCTAAGGTCAGGAACTTTCTTCTTTTCTGGTAAAAATCATGAGCTTCGTCTCATCCAGGTTCACAGAAAAACAACGGTCTCTGCACCATTGCTTTACTATATTGAACGCTGATTGCATGAGTTCTACTAAGGTGCCCTCCTATTTCCCTGTTATCACAATCAACAGATCATCTACATTACCCTGAGTGTAAACACCCGATTCATTTGAAACACGAATCAAGGCATCCATGACAAGCGCCCGCTGGAAGAATGAAAGAACTCCTCCCTGCGGGCATCCTCTTGAAACTTTGGCTTTCACTTCATTAACATGTCGTGAAGTATGTACCGTCCTGCTTTTTGACATAGAGTGCATAGAGTACATCATCATTGAGTAGGACCGTCCATTGACTCAATTGCCGTGTTACTACATTCCCCTTCTATGTCTAGAAACGCTGCAATTGCTGCTTTACCTTTCCATATAATGTTATTAATGCTGGAGGTAAACGCATAGAGAGCATCTACAGTAGATCTGCCTTTTTAAGAGGAAAACTGATTCTTATATAGTCAGGTTTTTCCGTTAGAATTTCCCCTTTCATGTGGAGGACCACTAGTTTTTCTAGTGTTTCAGCATGAACGAGGTCAAGCTGATCGGTCTAGAAGATTTTGGCTCAGTATTTATCGTTACCCGGCTTTGGAGTTAAGAATGCTTCTACCTTCCTCCATGACATCAGGGTGTAGCCCATTGCTAAACATTCCCGGAAGATCCCGCAGAATGGACCCATGAAGGACTGCAATCCTTCTTGAATTAATGCAGGGAATATTTTGTCATCTCCTGCAGCTTCAAATGGTTTGAATTGTTTAACTACTCACCTAATTTTGGAAATGAGTGACAATACGACTGGCTATATTTCAATATTCCATCCTGGCTCTAAAAGTTTATCTTTCTCAGGAGTATAACTCATGAACTGCCCCATCAGTCGTGTAATTCAACACCGAGCCCGGAAAGTGTATCCTCATTAGGTGTTCTAGGACTTCATTAGTCGTCTCAGCAATTTTGCCCGACGCAGAATGAATAATCTTTAGTTGACATAATGAGTTACCCGTTAAGGTTTTCTGGAGTCTGCCAGTGTCAGTTATATCCTCGATTACCTGACAAGAACCACTCGATGAGTCCCTTACGGCATTTTTTATCTCATTATTATATCTTGTTGAGATTTCCCTGCACAAGTCTCAGTTCCCATTCTTTACAGTCCTATTAAAAAGCGTCTATGCGACTAGGATTCTAACAGGATTTATCCCTGTCTGTTTTCTCAATACAAAAAGGACAATTTTTCTCATACGCTTTATTAGTTAATTCACACCTTTTTGTAAGATATCGAGAGGCAATTTGATAGACTCTGAGAGACAAAATAGATTTTACGAGTCAAATAGTAGGTAGGCTGAGAAAATAACTATACGTTGGTGCCTGTTTCCTGAATGGTGTTCGATCTTCATTGCCAAAAAGTCTCTAGAACAAAATCTTAATAGTCCAATAAATTAAATAACTCCTCTGACATAAAGTGCTGCCCTAGGTGCTTCTACAAACCATAAATACATGAATGATCCGCTCTTGTAACTTAAGCCTCTAACTTTCATCTTGTAGGATCAAGTTTGTTCCGCTGCCAAGCGTCTCCTTAAGACAGCAAACGCTCCTCCAGCATGGTGGAGGCTGATCTGGAAAAAGTCTAGACTAGTAGGGGAACACCCAGTGTCCATTTTATCATTCAATTGTCTGCTCCACATCCTCTAAAAACAGATCCAGAGCTCTGCCTTCGGATGTAGTTTTGAATTTTGGAAGGATCTTCATGCTGATCCTTTTCAACCCATAGTGAAGTCTGCAGTCGATCTTCTTGAGACTCTCGACAATTCCCAGCTCTGCAGTTATTGCAAGTTGGGTAGCTTGACTACCCGCCATAACATCGATAGCCTGCCATCCTCCTGTTTTGAAGGACGGATTTTGAACTGCTATCCTCTTAAGTGCTGCTATTGGCTCCACGAATACACCAGGAATCCAAGCAAACAGCTTTACTGGCCTTGGAAGGTCTTCACTGACGATAACTTTGATCTTAACTCCCGCCCAAGATTATGAACCGCTCGCATCATTAATAAGTCGAGCTTGGGACAATCCGTCCGAACATATGACGATAAGAGCATTATTCTTGAAGCGGTAATCTTCAAATCACGTGATGTCTTCCTCATGTTGCACCACATCGATTTTCTTCTCTAATGCTGCTTTAATTATCTTGACCTGGTCGTCATCGATTTGAATTTTACGGAAACCTTCGGCCACTATGGCCAGTTTCAGGTGACTTTGAAGGGCCTGGCTATAAGAATCTGTTGGATGTTATAATTGCACTTTCTTCTGCTCCTTGATTTCATTCCGCGTGCTCCTATCAGTATGAGGCTTCTTTGGATTTCCCATTGAACTAATTGTTGCGTCCGATTGATTTAACAATTGGCGTCTAAACTTCTTCCTAGCAACTCCTGATAATTTAGCTCGTCATGGTTTCACCGTTTGGTTCAACACTCGGCATCAGCATCGCACATAGGTCCACCTAAGTCCCTACCTTCCGCTATGCCAGTGTTACTCCAAGATGGTTCCCTACTTAGCGATTCCAAAGTACGCTCTAAAGTTTCTTCGGTGATTTCCATCTTCTCGGGAGAAGATGCTTTTTCCAGAAGAGTCATTGCCGACTCCCTCTACTTTTTTTTTATTTGGAAAAGAATTCGTTTTGTTCCCACGAACAGCTACGTAAATATTTGTTGAATCTCTGCTCTGAGAGGTCTCCCGGTATCCCAGAAACACGGTTTCAAGATACCATTCTCTGGTGTCATTTATCCATCAGCACGGTATTTCACGCCTTGGTTTGGGGGTTTTATCTTCGGGACCATCTTTGGACCTATATCCGCGATCGCTTATTTAGCTTTGTAACCAAATTCAGCACAAACCCTCGGTACATAGAAACCTCTATCCCCACCCCGAGGACCCGTTCGGTGGCCTGGCAGATGCCCCAACCTTTTCGGCGAAATATTTCGGAATCATTTAAACGTACTCGCTTTTCCACCTAACTTCCGAACTGAAATTCTGGTCCAATATTCTAATTACAAATTGCATCATTTTTCTTCACGAAGGAAAATAAATGCTATAAGTTTCGAGGATTTTTATTTGAAAGAGGTACAACATATTTTTTCTGTTAAAATAACCGAACTTTCTGTTTGCAGTTTGAGGACATCAACTTGACAGCAAATTTCATTGAATGTTACAGAAAATATCCGTAAATTCATAAAATTATTGAAAATTCTGTATACTCCGAAGAAAATTCGATAATCTTTAAAGAGCAACTATGCATTTTTTCCTTCGATTAAATAATCACCTTCTTATCATTAATAGTGATAATTGAATGATGATCAATAATTTACATAAAGACCCCTTTTAGAAACCGCTTGAAATTTTCTGTAGGTTAAAAGACTTTAACATCCTTGTAGGAGCACATTTTTGTTTTTCGTCGTTCAGGAAACGTGAATTGGGTACTAAATTCATCAGTTTATAACTTTTGGACATACATCAATCATGCTGAACACTCTTTCTTGTAATTCCATGAAAAATAACTTTGTACTATGCAATATAAAATATGGTAATTCACTCACTTTGGCTAGAGACAACGTCATAACGTTAAATCAAACATTTAATTATATGACGTTAAATTGGTGGAATCAGCAATACAAAATCCTTTTTATTGGATTTACTGAATCGAAAAAGTGAATTTAAAAGAAAACTACAGGAATAGAGTTTATGATAAAATATGATTTAGGTCAAGATTTTAATGTCTTGAGAACGTTGTATGAAAGAATATTTTATGAAGGATATATGGAATTACCCGCCATTTCAGTTAATTTGGCGCACAATCAATCAAAGGTAACCAAAAATATTACGAAAATATCGAAATACGAGATCAAAGAATGCATTTGTGATGAATACGAATTTTACATGTTGCTAAGGGTCGCGTGACAGGACATGTGAATATGTTAAAACAAAATAATGTCAAAATTATTTTACAAATATTTACAGAACCGATAATTTTTTTTAAATATGGTAAAAATTATAATATTATAAAAAATATTAAACAAAAATATTGATATTATTAACTGTTACGAGTTGCATCCTGAAATATCAATGCAGCGTGAGCACACAAAAAATTGTGGTACAAACTTTGAAGAGATTTTAAAAATCCTTAATTCTAAAATGCCTAATAACTGTACTCTTCATTTTTATCTTTTTCAATTCAATATAAACGACATCTGCGAATGTCAACTATGAATGTTTTCAACTTTAAAGTTTAAATGAATTGTGCTTCATTATAATTACTTTACTAAGGCTACTGCAGAAAGAATGTATTGTTCAAAGGAAAAGTGGAAAATGACTGAGAATTAAAGTGGTCACCTTTTTGGCAAACGACCATGTATTCTTATTGTATTTCTTGTTTAATCGTTATAAAATGTTTAATATCAACAATTATATTCAGATTTTTAGAAAACATTGAAATTTGCACTATTTTTGCCAAAATCAGTCTCAAACCTTTATAATATAATGTACTCAAGTAAAAAAAATAATTTAGAAACAAATTAGTGTGAAAAATTAACAGTCTAGGTCAGACAGCTTTCCAACATTACAAAGTACATCCTCACACATATATCTATGCAAATAACAATAATTATGCATTATTTAGAACTTACATTTACTCGCATTCCCGAAATCAAAATTGAAACCTATTTGCAAAACATCCATATAGGTAACCTAAATTTATTCGATCTTCCTATAAACTTTTTACACATACATAGCCTAGCCTACTCATTTAGTTATTAATATTTATTTTATAGTCAATCAACGAAAACATAGTTGAATATTAGTCTTAAGAAAAAAGTGAACAGAAAATTTTTGATATGAAATTGTAGGTATTCTAATTTATATCTGATGTATTTTTCTGAAGAAAAAAAAAGAAAAGTACGTTGAAAACGGAAGTACCTTCTTTTATCGACAGCATAAGGAACACTTTAAAACAAAACACGTTTTCTTCGAAATTTTGTTAACATTTGTCCAATATTACTGCTCTTTCACCTGTCTACACGGAAAAAAAAGTGATGGAAATTTTCATTGACCGAGTCTGTGACTTTAGGATAGGTCTAAAAGCATTTGATAATTTGAAAATATGGTATTGGAAAATCATGCAAATAGTGCTTGAAGAAATAAAAGACTTCTTAAATTGCGTCCAGCATAGTCAGTGGAGCACTCCTAGACTCCATCAACAAAATATCACAGAAAAATTTGTAAGCCGTTCAACACTCCAATATTAAATTCTCAAAGACAGTCAAGGAAGGGTTCGTAGACTGTCAAGCTAGCCATTTATGCTAATAAAAAATAAAAAATTATTTTTTAAATTTATAATATTATTACCTTCAACTTATATATTTATTTAAATATTATTATAACACACACAATTATTACTTATATCAATCGCTCGCTTTTTACGCTCTTAAAAATCGGACGCACGCTGCGGGGATTCGAACTACCTATCCTAGACACGAGACTAACGCAACTCATTCCTAACCGCGCAAGCCCCTCGGCTAATCGATCGGGCTGAAAACACAGTAAAAAATCTTGGCGTTCTGCTACAGCTGAAAACTGCGTGGCCGCGTGAAAAGAATTTTAGTGAGGACTGCGAATTAGACAACTTGCTGCAAGACTGACTTTGCATAATAAGTTAATTAAACAATTTTTTTTAATGGAAAAATATAATTGTCCACGGAAAATTATTTGTTGACCAGTGTCTATTTCAATCATACCAATGTGAATTTGTCTCTGAGCCCCACTGAGCGCGCCTCTGAAAATTCTCGCAGACAGTCATGGACTGTTTTTCTGACTTGTATTCTAGTTCTTAGTTTTTGAATCACGCACTTATTCAATTCAAGTCTTTGCAAATATGAAGTTATTTTATAGCCACTTCATGACTGTATATATTTTTTATTGTAGACTGTCTTATAAGAATTCCAAGCCTGTTGTTTCTTGACTGCGCTTGAAAACTTCCATGACTTTTCTTTATTTTTCCATGAAAATGTATGACCACTTTATAGAAAGTATACGAGACTTCATTAAATTGATGGCCCGTCCTGAAGTCTAGCACTAATCTACGAAATGTTCCAAGACTTATTTTTTCCGTGTAAAGGGTTGGGATAAGATTTTTATTATTTTAAAATTCAGTAAGAGAGCGTTCACATATTATGTAACATTTTTGTATCTTTTTTTAACCCCCTGCCCCCCTTGTAACAGACCGTAGTTTTTCCTTCTGGCACAACCCCCACTCCTCTACTGTTACGTAACATTATCATATTATGCTTAAAAACAGAATAAGAATAAATATGAATGAATAAGAATGAACTGAATGTTTTTCAAATATTTTTTTGAGTTCTACAATCACTGCAATTTTTTATAGGTGGTAATTAAACATCACCTACATAAAACTTTTTTCTCAATAGAATTATGAATTATTCAATATTTTTTATTGAACTGACCATAAGGAAAGTTTTAGAAAATCGAATATTATTTTTCATAGAAGAACATTATATTCTTTAAACAATTCATCGTAAAAGTATTCGAAACTTTTTTTGCACTTGGATCAATAACTCAAAATATACATTCTTAACCTTTCTTTTTATAAATACGCCGAAAGAAATGCCGGAAGTTCAGTAACTAGTGGTTTCCGGTAAAAAAATTATTATTTCGGTCGTATTTAACTATTTATTGCTGAAAAACAATTTTTATTCGAGTTTTCATAATGGTATCTTGAAGCAATAGTTTTAACCTTTAAAATCAATTCAATTTTTAATTTATCCTATTTTTTGTATAGACATTCAAAGCTGAAATTAAGGTTTAATTTCTACGATTTTTTTGTATAGACATTCAAAGCTGAAATTAGATTTTATGAGATTATATGAAAAATGCGACAAATTACTTCCTAAAACAAAATAGAAGGGAAATATGCAATATTTAAGCTTCATTTTGAAGCCTTTTCTAAGTCTCTAGCACGACAGATTTTGTTGTGCTATTATTTTTTGAAATAAAAAAAACACGTTTTTAGGGATTTCAACTACATTTTTATCAAAAACCTTACGTGATGGAAAATTTGTGTTTCATTCATACAGATACAGAACCAGAAGAAAGTTTAAAAATTCCGGCCTGTGTAATCAATCTAATTTTAGAATATCAGTATAAGCATAATAATTTCGCGCGATATTGCGACAAATATACAAGTACAGATAAAACTTATTCAATAAATGAATCAATTCTGAGTTCTGACTCATAGATTAATAAACGATGCAAATTGAATTCCAAGAAATTTGAAAAGTACATAGGATAATATATTTTTATTATCTAAATTATGGGAAACAATAATATTGTATTTTAATATAGATTTTACTGCATCTATGTATCTGATTCCTCATACTTTTTATCTGAAATTAATGCCTACAAATAGAAGATCACGATTTAAATTCTGACGACCTGACGCAATTTCCAATTAGATGTTTCTTTCACATATAACATTTCTCTTCTTTGGCCACGTCATCGGAGCAAAACATTTCTGCACAACGACCTTCTCACTTAATAACATAATTGCACGTAGACTTGCGTAACACCGCTATGCAGTCCTCTATATACATTTATTCGAAAATTTATTTGATATATCCCAAATTTATCACTATGTTTAAAAATGATGGCAAATAGAATAGAAGTAAATCAATTATTGTGATAATGAACCACTAATATAAAATGATAAAAGTTATTGTAGAAATGTGTGAATGTTTTGTATCAATTTTTGCATGATGTGCCATCATCATACATTACACGTATACGATGCTTCCAGAATTATCTATATTGATTGATCGATAAGTAGTATAAGGTAAATAGTATTCATATGTAGACAATTGGTCAATGTAGTAGAAGATGAAGATATATTTTTAAGAAACAAATTGTCAATAAATTACTAAAATATACCGGAATAATATTCATCTCGCTTCCAAATAACGTTTACAAACTCCAGAAATATGTATTTGATGAATAATCACAGTTCGTACGTTATCCATTACTTTTAGGTAATTGCGGGACAATCGAATGTGAATGTTTTTGAAAAGTTATCATTCATATGCGTGTATAAATACTATTATGACAATTCATATCTAGTGTGCATAAATTAATTAAAAATGTATTGTAATATAATATAAAAAATCTGCCCGCTGCGCGGGCACATTCTCATCGCGCGCTACGCGCTCAGTCATTGTATTTCCCCTACATTTATGCACAGGCCTTTCAAAATTTTAGGTAAAAGTATCGACAACTGTAATTTCATGATTGTGAATTCTCTTTTTTTTCTAAACTCCTGCGGCTTTAACCAACACATTCTCATCACGTATCTCGCACTCGATGTTGTCCAAAATGTGAACTTTTCTTCTTTATTTTGAACACTTTTATATGAAATGTATATTACATTTATTTATGTACCTCGTTCTGGGATTGCCTAAACAGATATTGCAATATAAAGTACACATTTTATTTCTAATTATTAATTTAATATTCCTCTCTTTATTTTGCATAAAATTGTATTCGCATCTACCCTGAAAAATGTATCATCTCAATAAATTTATTTTATCACAATTCATAATATGCAATGGTATTGAAACATATGTATTTTCATTGTCTTGCTTTTATAATTTTAAAAACGTGCGCATCCTACATGAAAAAAAATAAAGATTTTGTTAATCAACATTTTATTGCATTCTTTGTCGTTTTTCCCTAATTTTTTTTCAATATTATTTTTTACGATTTAAGGCAGGGTTCTACTTTCTCCGCGCGAAAAAATGCGATTTTTTTGTAATTTTGTTTTTTAAATATGAAGAAAGATATTGATGTAGGGTTTGTTGTGCCTAATAAACATACTCTTAAATTACATTTAAAAAATTTCTTTTGTTTATTTTATGCGTTCTATATATATTTAAATGGCACTTGCCTCAAAACCACGTTTTTACCGTTTGCTGAAAAAATCTCCGAAACTACCGAATCGATTGGTCTGAAGTTTATACCACATATTCTATACATATACATCAACCGGTGGTAGCAGATTTTTTCATTAACATGCAAAGAAAACAAAATAGCGGCAATTTGAAAAAAAATGAAACATCTCTTTTTTTGTTGCATTTTTTTTGCAACAAAATAATGGTAAAAATAATTTTTTTGATATAAATCTGCTACCACTGGTTGATGTATATGTACGGAATGCGTGGTATAAATTTCAAACCAATCGATTCGGTAGTTCCGGAGATTTTTTCAGCAAGCGGTAAAAACGTGGTTTTGAGGCAAGTGCCATTTAAATATATATAGAGCGCATAAAATGAAATAAAAAAAAATTTAATGTAATTTAAGAGTATATTTATTAGGCATAACCAACCCTACATCAATATCTTTCTTCATGTTTAAAAAAAAAAATTACAAAAAAATCGCATTTTTTTCGCGCGGAGAAAGTAGAACCCTGCCTTAAACTAAGAAGACGCATCCTAGCGTAAAGTGGTTTGGAGCCATTTTTCTAATATCTAATTTAGGCGAAAAATATTGTTAAATAAACTGTTATTGTAGCTTGTGTCCTTCTTCCAACAAGTTAATTTCTACATTTTTATAACAAGAGTTCATAAGAAATTTGTAGATTTTTGGATTGAACAACTTTTGTCTTCTCATTTTTTTTCTCATGTCATATTTCCGAAAGTTTAATTTTTAATTTTTAACCTTTTTTTTATATGATTAGAAGAACATCTACTTGGTCTACGTGAAAATTATTAAAAACAAAGCTGTCGATCCTTTTTAGGTGAACACCTTTTAATATCTATTAATTTTTCTACGTACACTCAGATAAATGTCCTTTTCTGATAAAAGGTTGTTTCTTGGCGTAATTGTAATTTCCTCTCGAATTTAAGGTTGAGAGGATTCTCATTTTTCTCAAGAGAAATCTTTTTATAGGAAAAATTATCCGTTTGCGACTAATTTCACCTAATCATGCAGCCAAGTAATTCTATTGGTGTAAAAAATATATTCAGTTCAAAACAAAACAGCTGAGAGGACGATGCTTTTATTTCAAGAAAACTTTTTCTCTGAGTGTACCTTGCGATGTTTTCCAAAAAATTAATTTTTTTTTTCATCTTTAATGTTAGTTTTCACGATTAGAACAAAAACTAAGCGTCCTATAAAAAAGTGATAGAAGAAAAATTTGTAGATCTTTTTTGAATACACAAGTTTTCCTGATTCATCTTTCTTCGTAACTTGTACATTTTTTCATATCGTGCGTTGTTTGGCTCAAAATTTTCATTTTCGTTTTTTTTTTTTTGGAATTTTTTAAATGCTATAACTCTGGTAATTTTCTCTTTATCAAAAAAGTCATCAGGATAAGTTGTACATCTTTTCAAGTACTACGAGCAGCCGTGCATAAAATTTCTGAATCTTGAAAAAAGTGGTCTCAAAAATTTTGAAACTGCTCTAACTTTTTGAATTTTCATCCAAAATAGCTGGCTAACGAATCTGACCTCCATTTTTGTGACACTTAAAGAGTGCGCCAAAGGCGAGTCTAATAGACTATTTTTTTCAAAAGTCATCGTGCTCACAGACAGATATACAGACAGACAGACATGCACACATATACAGTCAGACACATTCGTAAAAACAGGTTTTTCGGGTTCAGAGGGTCTCAAAACGTGGAAATTTGACAAAAACTAGGGGGTCAAATTTTACACAAATCTAATATCTTCTCTGACGAGAATGGAAAAAGTAGAATTTTTTATACTTTGAACAGAGAAGTATAAATTTGATTAATGTACTTGAGGTAAATGAGCGTTGAAATTAAATATTTTTAATACAAAATGATCTCATTTTTGTTTGTGACGAAGTTCGTTCTCGGTGTGCAACTTAATTTAATTTTTCATTATCAGGAAGGACGTCCACATTATGTAAATAATACGTGGCTGATATCATTCTAAAGGGAGATAAAGGAGTTGTTATAGTTGAAAAAGAATGTGAGGAAGAAAAGTCTGCAAGAAGATATTTGTGGCGCCAACCGGGCAGGGTAGTTCAATTGAAAGTCTTGATTGGAGAAATAACGAGAATTGATTAAATCGATAAAATTACACAGGGGAGACAGGAAAATCACGTGGCGTCTTTGAGCTACGTTTGAGCCACCAAGCCTTTCAAGGGCAATCGTAGATGTAAGATACACCATGAAATTGTGATTTTTTTTATTTGGAATCGTACTTTAATTATTAACTGAAAGCGTACAAAAAACAGATACCAATTGGGCCCTGATTTTTTAGATCATTGACATTATATAAGACTCAGAAATACTAGTAAAGACAATAATATTTAAAAAAAAAAGAAACTGTGGAAAATTCATTCGAGAATCAGAAACTAAAGTTCTTCATATTGTTTGAAAATGTCGTTTTACTTATTACTTGCAAATAACGATGAATACATTTTAAAATGTGTTGATAGTTTTTTGAGCGATTAGAAACCATGATAAAAAGGAGAACTTGCATAAAATACCAGAACTGAAGGCATTCCACCTGAGCGAAACGTACTAACAGTTAGTTATTTTATGCAATTGAAAATATATATAGTTCATGGTCGAGTTGAATGACACTGCATGGGGCATTGGATTACGGAGATACGGGTAAATGGATGAATGTCAAAGACAACTGCATTCAATAGATTGTTCAATTAGTTCAAGACTATTCAGAAGAAAATTGAGTTTCAATTAAATTTCATTTATTCATGCAACCTCCTATGTTTACCCTCTAAGCACATAACGAGGGTTGCGTGTAGCACCTTTAGTCAATAGTATATATCCAAACTTTTTTTTACTGAAGAATATTATGCCCAATCTTTCCTTGTATTTTGGCTCGTATTTTAGAATCCTCTTGATTTTTCTAGATTCTTCTTCTATGTTATAGGATGAGGGGCATTCGGAAAATATTCTAATAAAACGCTCGAGAATAATCAATAAAAGCTCGTGGAGTCCACGCCATCTGATCACGGGAATTTTAGTTTCGGAATGGGATTTGGCTGTAATTTAGGATATATGATTGCTTGGTGGTGAAAAAAGTCTCACTAAATATTTTTCGAAAATTCGAAAAAATGGCGGAGATATGGGACTTTGAGTTTTTGTACAACTTTTCTTTTTCAAATGACGTATCTTGGGTTCTAATTGACCGATTCAACGTTTCAGCGTCTGAATTCACTTGTTTCAAGATACATTTCAAAATGAAAAAAATGACAAAGAAAATTATTTCCGAAAATTTGATTTAAAAAAAAAATGAAAAACGTGTTTGCTCAAAAAATTCCATTTTCCAAATCAAAGTGTGTAGACAAATTAATAGTCAAACTGCAATTATTTTCATCATGTTTAAATTTTGTTTATGAACAAAAATTAATAAAAATCTGCATAACATTGTTCACATCCGATTTTTAAGCAGGTTCTTAATACTTTTTTATTTCATGAACAAAATGACAACAACAAAAATTGTTGACTTTTCAAAAATACCGCTCATTATAAAATATTCAGATTCATTGAAAAATATATAAAATTAATGACACAACTATTTATGAATTTATGAATGTGTTTTTTACAATGTACATATAGAAAAAAGGGGTTAGTGAGTTGGATTATTGAAAATTCATTAATAATTTGTTATGTAGTAAACAATTTATTATTTTTCATCATCAGAGAAGCTCGTTAAACGCGCAAAATTCGTCGTATCAATTGATTATTTTCCTCAATATTTATGATTATTATTTGGGTACAAACTTTACTTGCTTTCATAGTGATTTTAATGGTTATTAACTCTATATCTCGAAACATAGCCAAAGATCCGATTCCTTAAATAAGTTTGTTTAAGCAATTAATAAACCATAATTACAGGATAATAAAATGCAGTTAAATACAAATGCAAATCAATGCTTCTTACCATAAATTTATTTGTTGAATACGCCCCATTATAGTAATGAAATAAGAAAAATTCCCATTAAATCATTTCGAAGGAAATGAAACTATACTGGCCCATGGCGTTTTGATATAAATTAATAGCAATTCTATGTAAACGTTTGACATCAATCGATTGCGTTTTTAGCAGGACACCTTGGAGCACTTCCGATAATGATGATTAAATTCGTTTTAATAGAGTTTCTATTAAAAGCTTTTTGACGCGATTTGATGGAAATATGAAGGAAATTCCTAAAATTGCGGATATAAAAAACGGTTTGAAAAGTATTACATTTTGTCTATCAAGTTCTATCAAAATTTTTCAGCAAGGATTACCAGTAGTCGACTTCATTTCCAGTCGGTCTGGCTGTACATGCTCAAGTGACGGTGGTATTTCTGAATATTTTCAATTATTTTTCTCAAAAACGCCAGCATTTTCCCTTGATTTTTTTAAGTTGGTACTAACATGTTCAATATATCTCATAAGCGTTTATCTTGGAAAGGAGACTTTTTTCTTTTAAAAAATAAAAATTTACGATGCGTAAAGAAGCAAAAGTAGATATGAGAAAAGTTAATTAAGCAAAGTTATTCATTATAAGAACTATTAGAAAAAAGTCGTCTTTAAATTATTTAATTTTTGTCCTGTTATTGAGATATTTGCTACAAGATCAATACATTCAATTTTCTGCTGTCATAAATAATTAAGAAAGGTGTAAATCAACAGGAAGAACAAATGTTTCACACACTTTTTTCTTTAAAGTCTAAATATTCGAAGATGTATGTATACCATTAAGCCATTTCCCTTCCGGGGTAGGCGTGACACTACCCGATTCGGATAGTGCCATACCAATAGATAGTAACAAATATTTCAATTTATTGAGTTACCTGACTATGAAAGCTGGAAGTAGGAGACAAAAGTTGAAAAACTGATGCAAAGTAACAATTGTAACACGAATTAGGTAATTTAGAAATATGAAATATTTATCACAATCTTCGAATATTTAGACTTTAAAGGAATAAGTTGATAGAAAAATGTGTTCTTTAATGTGTGATTTACGCGCTCCTTGATTATGTATGTTAGTAGAAAATTGAGTTTATTTATAGTTCAGCGAATATTTCATGATAACGCAAAAAAAGAAAATGTGTCAAAGGATTTTTTATAACTTTTTGGAATAAGAAATACATTTTTTATCAGCTTTTTGCATATCTCGTCTTGTTTTTGCAAAAATAGAGAAAAAAACGCTTGTGTTTTAGAGAAAATTGATTTAGAAAATTTTCAGAAAAATCACTGCCATTTTGTCAAATTTTAAAATTTTTTTGGAATTTTCCAGCCAATTTCAAAAGAGCATGGAAAAATATATCAAACCAAAGAAGAAAACGTTTGATAGCTTTATTGGTTTAGATACTACAACAATTCGGCAAAACACGTGTCCAAAAGAGAATACATATGTATCGACTGACAGATTCAATGACCCTCTTCTATCAACGTGGGGAAGTTTTGGATAGGAATCCTATCTTAGCAAGTCCGAATCAATTTAAGTTATTCCGAAATCTGTATCGGAACCAATTCGAAAAAAATTTTGAATCTCGTTCGTTGCAATTCGTTGAAAATTAATCCGATTCAGTCTGAAATTCTGAATGGAAGTTCAGATCTCGGATTGAGTTGGATTAATTTCGAACCGACTTTACATTAGTTCAGATTGGTTCATATCAATCCAGTTCAACTTACTTAATGAAATCTATCAACACCTTCAGGAGTTACAAGGGAACAGACAGACAGCAAGACTTCTACTTTATGCATGACACAAAAGTTTCGACGAACGGAATATTCATCGCCGATATGCAAATACTTACGAGAAAGTCGTATATCACAAACCGGTTGACCGACGTAACTGACTCAAATCATGTTTTTTCTGGGCAAATAGATAAGCGCTTGTACAGTTTGACAAAAAAATTTCCCTGTTCACAGGTGATAATCTCCCCGATGAAAACTTCAATACAACATTTATAGGAAAAAGACTGCTGCTGATAAAGGAATGCACAACGACTGACCTGAAACACGCTCCATCATAATGGAATGACTGAAGTTTAATGGGTGAGAACTTAAAATTATATGATAGTGATGTTAGGACCTTGTAATTTTTCAGATTCTGATGTTGGTAGCTGTGGCTGAAACCCACCCGCACCTTTATGGACACCGGCCTGAGCGAATGACGCTATTTTAGTTTGACAGATAAGCTTAAATTTAGAAAAGAAATATTAAGCAATCGATCTGCCGAATTTCATAATTTGGATCAAAACTCATACTCGAGAGAGACCACCCATTTCTTTGACCATCTCGATGAAGACTTTTAGTTCCCAAATATTCTTTGCGACACAGTGACGTTATCAATGAGATATGCAGAATTGTCAGAGATTACAGCGGCCATGAAACCTGAGCCTTCTTACATGTTCATGACAATATAGTCACCTTCTGCCTTCTCTCACTGATAAGGAATAATCCATCTATGATAAGTTTTCACAGTCACAGGCGACAAGCCAAATCAGATACATTGTAAGATAGTATACCAGCAGCCCAGATAGAAAAATACGGTCGTGGGACGTGGCCATAAGTGTGATTTACCGCGGTTCTGATGGATAAATATATATATATATATATATATATATATTATATGTGATGCGATCTGAAGAAAGACCCCTAAGTGGCCAAACGTAAATTTTAGAGAAGAAGCAGGAGAAGTGGCGACGGGCCGATTGGACTCTTCTCGAACGACAATGTTCGAACGCTTGTACTGAATAAATCATTAATGATATGGAGTTTATTTTAACTATACCATCTTAAAGAGCAAGTTCAAATCTACGTAAAACATTAAAAATCAGAGAAACATTTTTTGGCCGCTTAGGGGTCTTTCTTCAGATCGCGTCATATATATAATTAAAAAAAAAGTTAAACAACCACCGCAGGGTACCACTAAGAGCAACTGCCATCTGGAAAAAATGTCAATGGCCCACAGTAGAACCGCGGTAAAATACACCTATGGCCACGTCTCACATCCGTGAGATGGGTGGTCACAGGGCACGACGAAATCACAACGACAGGCCGGCGAAACCCTCGTGTGTCTTGAGGACACGAAGCGACCCAAGGATGACAGCTTTCTGCATCCATCTCGCAAGAGCCTTGGCATATTTTTGGCACGCGGGTATGGCTTTAAGGTTACGAACCAGCGATAATTTCACACCTCCGAGAGCACCTATCACAAGAACAATTACTCGTACCGAATATTTTGGGTACAGTCGACGCAGCTCTCTTTTAAGGTCTTGATATCTCTCCTCTTTTTCTTTCTCCTTTGCAGTGATGTTGTATTCGGATGGAGCCGAGAATTCGATCACGAATATAGTTCGTTTCTCGAAGTCTTGGAGAACAATGTCAGGCCTCGAGTGCGCAACGGAGACTGCTGCCCGAAAATCGTAGTTCCAGAAAATCTGGCACTTCTCGTTTCGGACAATTGACTCTATATCCCGTGGAGCGTTCGGCAGGGCAGGGTCGCGACCAACACCGTAAGAGCGACAAAGGTGGTAATAAAGTACTCTTAGGGCCGCATTATGTCTATAGATATACGTTGTTCCTGCGTGGGTCGGACACCCCGATAGTATATGTTCTAGGTACTCAGCGTGTGCATGACACGCTCTGCACCTATCACTGGGAACTTCTTGACATAAAATGCGGGCGCGGTATGCTAAGGTGGAAATTACACCGTCCTGGCATGCGAAAATAAAGCCCTCTGTACCTGAATTGAGCCCTGATGATTTGAGGAAAGCAAAAGTTTGCTCCTTCGACAAGGACTGTTTTTCTACATTTCTGTGAAAGTTTCCGTGCATTTGCTTGTCGAGTAGCTCTTGGTGAAATTTTCCAACCTCTGCTTTCTTTACTTCGGCTTTTAGACGTGAAGCATCTAGATGGAGTAATGCACTTTCCTCACTTCTGATGTTAAAATTCAGGCCAAGGGTCTCAGCAGCTTGCTCCGCGGCTTTGTAAAGGAACGCCCCTTCGCCAATCATCTCGTGGTTTCTGACCATCTTTAGGAGAGGATCTCTGCCATTCGCAACGATGTAAGCTGTACTCAAAACAATTCGGTTATGAAGACACTGGAGATTCAGAAGTCCGCGTCCGCCTTGCTGGCGTGAAATGTATAATCGCGGAACTGACGAATTGATATGCAAGCTTTTATGCATATGCATGATCTTACGCGTGGTGACATCAAGGGCCTTAAGCTCGTTCTTCGTCCATTGAACCACCCCAAACGAGTAGAGTAGAACCGGGACGGCAAGCATGTTAGTCGCAGATACCTTGTTCAACGCCGACAGATTGGAAGACCAAATCTGTCTAAGAAG
>CAKNXH010002076.1:128301-142737 GCA_932178445.1 Andricus quercusramuli | reverse complement strand
CTCAAAATGTGGCGACGGTATGCTAGAGTGGAAATGACACCATCTTGACATGCCAAAATGAAGCCCTCTGTGCCCGACTTCAATCCGGGTGATCTAAGGAAAGCAAACGTCAGCTCATACGACATCGACTGATCTTCCACATTTCTGTGGAAGATGCCGTGCATCTTCTTGTCGAGGAGCTCTTCGCGGAAGTTTTTCTCCTGTGCTTTCTTAATCCGGGCCTTCAGGAGTGAGTATTTAAGATGGATAAGATTTGATGCATTTCGCTCACCCCTGATATTGAACTCAAGGCCGAGTGTTTCAGCAGCCTCTTCTGCTGCTTTGTAAAGAAACGCCCCTTTGCCTACTTCTTCGTGTTTTCTGACCATTTTAAGAAGAGGATCTTGTCCATTTGCGACGATATGTGCTGTACCCAGAATAATCCTGTTGTGAAGACATTCAAGATTCAGTATTCCACGACCACCTTGACATATATATATATATATATATATATATATATATATACCACCCATCTCACGGATGTGAGACGTGGCCATATGTATATTTTATCGCGGTTCTACTGGGGGCTATTGACATTTTCTTTTTAGATGGCAGTTGCTCTTAGTGGTACCCTGCGGTGGTTGTTTAACTTTTTTTAAAATTATATATATTCAGTTTCGGTTTCGATGCCCTTGGAATAGAACCGAAGGGCTTATGACAAAGCCACCGAATGCGTCCTCGGGTTGCGGATAGAGGGTTCCCCGTACCAAGGGTTTCTGCTGAATATGGTTACAATAATTAATAAGCAGTCGCGGACAATTGTCCAGGGATGGTCCCGAAGGAATAACCCCTAAGCGAAGGTGTGAGAACCGTGCCAAAAGCTGCATGGCACCTGGGTGAGGTGTCTTTAACGGTGACTCTGGGATACCGGGCGACGTCTCAGAGTATCAGCCTTATCCTTGCACGCGGGGCTCTACAAGGATTGACAAACCCTTTCCCTAGCTGCTCGTGGGAACGACAATGAAACCAACAAACCACCAAAATGTTGTAGATGCAGTTCAAAACGATCGAACGCGCAGAGCACCCGACAATGGATCGGCAAACAATGCCGATCATCCTAGAATTCGGGGTGCTGAAAATAATTTAGATGGAAATACGACGACGAACCGGCGAAACGCCCACATTCAGTGGACGGATCAACTTAAGAATGACGTGCTAGACTGCTACGATGCCAGTATTATCCCTGTTCGCGGAGGCTTTATGGCGCGTATGCATACTCTGGGATGCCAGAAACACCCAGAGCTTCAATACGTTTCGCATCAGTCCTTGCGAAATCAAGCCGACTACCTCCGGAAAAATGGATATGTATGCGGAGCGCTTCCTCAACTGCTGCTTGAACAAGCTGCAGACGAAGATGAAACGACATTAAGACCAACCGCAGAAAGCAGGCAGCTTCTGGGATGACCACCCATCTCACGGGTGTGAGACCAGGCCATAGGTGTATTTTACCGCGGTTCTACTGGGGGCTATTGACATTTTCTTTTTAGATGGCAGTTTCTCTTAGTGGTACCCTGCGGTGGTTGTTGAACTTTTTTTTTCATTATGTGTGTGTGTGTGTGTGTGTGTGTGCAAAAATATTTCATCTTGGATTTTGTCTTGATGACGGACAATTGAGACATGCCCAAGACTTGTTGAAGACGTTTGGAAAGTCTAGCTTATGAGACGGGGTGAGACTATTTTCTGTGTTTGGCATTAGGTAGATCTGTTTGCAATTCAACCCTCGGAGCACACACAGGGTATCACAGACCCTGTCCTCAAGTTTCATCCTGAATATCTTTTACGCAGTTTGAAAATTGTCGGGCCTAAAGCCCCCTGGCAGCGCTTTAGTCAGTAGGCGTTCAGAACTTTTCAAAGTAGGTGCAGGGTCACTCAGACCCTGGTGTGTACCAAACGTCGATTTTGGAAAAATGTTATTTTGACATAAAAAGTTCAATTTATTGTTGCTGAGTGCGACCCTAAGAGGCTCCGCCACAAGGTGATTGACCAGAGATGCAGAAAAGGGAAAGGTGTACAATTTATCCTCATAAAAAGTATATAAAAACAAAACTTTTGTGTCGACGTTGCTTGTCCCCAATAGGTGAAGAGCAACAAGCTTATATTTGTAATGACTGCTCTGGCACTGAGTAATTATAAAATCGTTTTGATATTATTTGTTCATTACAATCATATTTGAAGTACATTTTAATTATGATATAAAATTTTCAAGTACTTTTTGTCAAACAGTAATTTTTTCCACGTTTATTATAGAAAGGAACGCCTTTGCATACCTAAAAAATCACCTCCGTCAACCTGCAAAATAAATATCTTTTTTGTAAGAAACACTACAAGAGTATTTTTTCCCTGATTGTACCACTATTCGAGAATACAAACCTAAATTTTCAGCAAAAAATATGAAAAATTGAGAAATTGTAATTTTTTTTCAAACGTTTTTTCCGGAATTTTTTTCGATGTTTCAATATTTTGAACATGCCATTTGAACTATGGAGATTGATTCTAGAACGTTTGAAGAATATCTGAGCATTTTTTTAAGTTGATCGGATGGATAGTGTGACATTGGTATACCGCGGAATAGTGCACAGGGTCTCACAAACCCAGAGTGTGCTCCGTGATTGAAAAAATAGGTGTGTACTCCGAGGGTTAATCATCCTAAATTTGAAAAAATGCAAGTCCGGTGAATATTGAGGGCTGTAGACTTTTCTGAACAGTAAATTCATCTGAATCAGTTCAAGAGACATCTATTGATTTATTCAGAAAATAAAGACCATGTTCCTGTCGAAGAATTTCAGGAGGTAGGTAATATAATTCCCATAAAAGAAAGTCGTACCCTCCAGCCAAGACATAACAGAACGCTTCATGTCTTCAGACAAGTTTGTTCGTCCTGCTGAATGCAACCGACTGAGAGCTATTATCATGAATTTAAGACAAAAATCGTTTGTCTAGCAAGTCTCGCTTATGAGACGGCACCAGACATCGATGTCTTGGAGACAAAATGGGCCGTCTTGAAGACAAATACCAAGACAAAATATTTTTAAACGGGTATGTATGTATGTATGTATGTATGTATGTATGTATGTATAATAAATCTTCATTAGGTTACCACCAAAGTATACAGTGTATTCAGAAAAAATATATAGTTGAAGTTTGTCATAAGGACAACCGTCCACCATGAGTACACGGAGCGACATAAGGACGAACGCCTTTTCCATTTTTGCCTTAAGTGTCTTAGAATTTCGTTGACATGCAGGGGTGCTTTTCAGGCTATTAACCACTGACAGCTTCGCACCTCCAAGAGCACCGATAATCAAGACGATTAGCATCACAGAATATTCCTGGTATACACGTCACAACTTCCTTATAAGTTTTTTTTCTTTTCATTACCCTTGGCTGTGATGTTATTGCTGGTTAGTGCCGGAAATTCGATAACGAACATTGTTCGTTTCTCGAACTCAAGGAGATCTATATCAGGCCTCGAGTGCGCGACAGAAACAATTGTCGAGAATGTGAAACTATAGTATATGCGGCACTTCTCACTTTCGACACTTGACGCTATTTCGCTAGTAGCGTTTAGTGGAGCGATATCAGGCCTAATGTTCCCGCATGGGTTGGACAACCAGATAGTTATGTCCTAAGTGCTCGGAGTGTGCTCCCTCAAACTGAACCAGTGAAATTGTCACTGATTGAATCAGTATTTTGAATTATCACTGGGAACCTGTGATTTTTCCACTTTAACCGAATGAAACAGTAAGTGATTCAACTGAAATAGCTCTACTGGTTCTACCAGTGACGCCAAATGATAGATTGAACTAGTAATATAGCGCTCCACGCGGGTTACGTTCTGAATGCGGCTCTGTGGCACGCCCACGTATGTATAGGTCTTTCCAACGCTCAGGATATTCGGGGATGCCATTAGGTTTTCGTCGCTTCAAATTTACCTTAACGCATTTTCTAACTCAAACTCCGTTCCATCTCCCGAGTATACTCATCGACAATCCCTAGGGCTAGATCTAGTTGCTATTTATTTCGATATCTGGCTTTGGCGCAGAAGTACCGTTGAGAATGACAAAGTGCGAAAGATAGTGGCAATAATTTGAGCCAGAAAGGAGAGGGCTCATGGTGTCGCCCTGAAAGACACCTCTATGAAAGGTGACGTTGTTAGTTGTCACGCGATGTTTTCCAGATGGGATAATAAATCTGGTTTTCCAAAGCGGCTTCAATCTATCTATGAACCTCACGATGTGCGGATGAACCTTTAAGCTTTCCAACTTCTGCTTCAGTCTCTCATAGACTTATCATCTTTCTTTTTGAAAGTTTGAAGGTTCATCTGTCCACACATAGTGAGATGCATAGAGAGATTGATGCCCCTTTGGTATCCGCGACTAGCATGCCTGCCGTCCCGGTTCTACTCTACTCGTTTCGGGCCTCCCATAAACCACTTGGTTTCTTTACTAGTCCAGACATTACGTCGGTAAAATGAGTGAATTCCCGAAGAATTCCCAGAAGAAATGTTTTTAATGAGAAAGTTTCGTTGAGGGGTCCTTTTCAACATATCAAAAATACTAGAACAGATCAGTTGCCAACCCGGTTTTTTTTTCGAAAACATTTCTAAAATTTACTTTTGTGTGGACGGATGATTCCCATTGAATTTAAGAGCAAAATGTCCAACATAAAAAAGAAAGGGGACAAAATTATGAGAAGATTTTTTGTTGCATTTGATTTAAAATGTGATGCATATTTTTTATAATCAAACAAATTATATTTCAATAATTTTTTGTAACAATATCTTTCAATGAATTTTTAATCAAATACAATTACTTTTTTGTTAGAAAAGTACTCAAAAAGTACTCAAAAGTGGCTATGGCAAGATCTTGTTATAAACAATTAATAATAAAAAATATTTGTTTATTGATAAAAAACAAATCACACATTTTAAATCAATTGAGAATCACTTTTTTTGCCACGGAAGCACTAAAAAAAAAGGCCAAAAAGTAATCACAAGTGGTGATAGCAAGCTTTTGTTATAAAAAAAAAAAAAATTGATTAGCATTTCGAACTCGAAAGTTCATTGCCTCACTACCCGATTCGGGTAGTGTTTCTAGGTGGATAAATACTACCAGTGTGGGTCCACCACACCCACGACGGGTCAACAACACGCAGTATTCCCCGAACGGTCATCCATCCAAGTACTAACCGCGCCCAACACTGCTTAACTTCAGTAATCTAACGGGAACTGGTGTTTTCAGCGTGGTATCGCCGTTGACAGCTTTTGTTATGAACAATTATTTATTTATCAATGTTAAATACCTTTTACACATGATAAATGAAATGTATACACTTATTAGGGACAAAAACTTCGAAATATGAGAGTAGTTCTACTTTACGGTACGCTCAGGTGCCTCTATGCAGGAAGAGTGCACTTTCCAAGGTCATAGCTCGTGACCTATTAAGGACTCATATAAACTTTGTCACAGGATGCACGGGAAACGAGGTATTTCCAAAAAACACAACTTTCTCGTTTTTAATCAAAAATTAAAAAAAAATGAAATTTTTGAAACATTGCAATTCCCAAAATAATAGGTCTAAAAGACTTTTTTCTTAGATCTACGCAGAATTTTATAGACTCTATCTCATCCTCTGGCATCGTTAATGTAAACTAAACCTGACTTGGTTTATTTTGAAAAAACTGAACTCCACTTTTTTGCCCGTAAAAACAGGCAAAAATGGCCAACTTTGAGGGTTCATAACTTATGACCTATTACAGGTAGGACATTGTTCTTTTTTTGAAATCACAGCAAATTGAGTCTACCTCCACTTACCTATGGAACACTTTTCCATGTAGTGATCAGGTGCAGAAGTACACAGTGTTTTTTTTAAACTAGGGATTTTTCGCTAAATATCCAAAAAAGTGGGGTTTTTCCAATTTATCCTAACTTGGAACCTATGGAAGATAGCGGATTATTTTCCTAACAAAATTTTCTCATAATTTTGTCCTCTTTCTTTTTTCTGTTGGATATTTTGCTCTAAAATTCAATAAGAATTATCCGCCCACGCAAAAGTAAATTTTGGAAATGTTTTCGAAAAAAAACCGGTTTGGCAACTGATCTGTTCTAGCATTTTTGATATGTTGAAAAGAACCCCTCTACGAAACTTTCTCATCAAAAACATTCCTTCTAGGAATTTTTCGGGAACAAAACTACCAGATACCTGGACTATAGGGGGGAAGGTGGATCGACGGAAGGCCACGTTGGTCTAGATAGGGGGAAGGGTGGTTCCGAGTCCGAGCCACGTGTTTTTACACATAGTTTAAAAAAAAATCGCATGGCCAGAAAACAGAAAAATGTTTACTGAAAATAATAATAAGTCCAAAAATATTACAACACAAAATAAATCAATTTCAACCCAGATAGTTGATTTCTGAACTGGAAAGATTAATTCTATACAAGAAAAAGCGAATTCACAACAAAATACATGAATTATCAATTAGGGTGGTTCAAGGATGAAGAACGAGCTGACGGCTCTCAATATCGCCACGCGTAAGATCATGGATGTGCAGAAGAGTTTGCATATCAATCCGTCCGTTCCGCGATTATATGTCCCACGGCGTCAATCTCCAATGTCTTCTTGACCGAATTGTTCTGGGTACAAATGAAAGAGATCCTTTCCTAAAAATTGCTGGAAAACACGAGATTATTGACAAAGGAGCATTCCCTTGCAAAGACGCGGAGCAGGCGGCCGAGACCCTTGACTTGGATTTCAATATCAGAATGGATGAAGTGCATTACTTCATCCTGATGCCTCACTTCTAAAAACCCAAGAAAAGAAAGTAGATGTTTAAAAACTCCGCCAACAGCTACTCGAGAAGAAAATGCACGGAAACTTTCACACAAATGTAGGTCAGTCCTTGTCGAAAGAGCAAAATGTTGCTCTCCTCGGTTCATCAAGAGTTAATTCAGGTACAGAGGGTTTCATTTTTGGATGCCAGACTGGTGTCATTTTCACTCCAGTATACATTGACCTCATTTTACTCCAAAGAAATTCGCAGCGATAGGTGCAGAGCGTGTCAAGGGCACTACCATCTTTGTCGTTCTAACGGTGTTGGCCGCGATCCTGCGCTTCCGAAAGCTCCGGGGGAGTTAGAGTCAATTGTCTAAAACAAAAAGTGCCAAATTTTCAAAAACTATGATTTTCGGACCAGCTGATTACAACATCATTTCTAAGGAGGAGAAAAAGGAGGAAAGGTATTAAGACCTTAAAAGCGACTGTACCCAAAATATTCGGTTAATGTAATTGTCCTTGTGATCGGTGCTCTCGCAGGTGGAAAACTATCACTGGTTCGTAACCTCGAAGCTATACCCGCGTGCAAAAAACATGCCAAGGCACTTGCAAGATGGACACAGAAAGCTGCCATCCATGTCCTCAAGACACACGATGGCTTCGCCTGCTTGTCGTTGTGATTTCGTCATGACCTGTGGCCACTCACGACGTGGACAAAAGTGTGATTTACCACGGTTCTACTGGGAGTGAAACTGTTTTTATTAACATAATTTAAAGTTTATTTATGAATATAAAGGATTCTTTGGCTCTAGGCGAAAAAATTGATCTAAAATATTAATACATGTTAGTAAAAAGTAGGGATATTATTGTCAATTATAATATTTGAAAAATCTGCTTCTTGCAGTGAAACTTCTTCTATTAACATAATTTAAGCTGATGTAAAAATTAAAAAGACTCCTACATTTGAGACGAATCCATAGCCCTATGAGATATTTTTAATGCCGCTATGAGAAAGCACATAATTTTATAATTAATTATGATGAAGAAGCAAAGAGCTCATCCAATGAGCACCATACAATTAAAAATGCAAAGAAAGTGAAAAGACTCAATATCGAAGTCATAGCCATAGTTACTTATATATTTAATCCCGCCAAGTTAATGGTATAATTAAAAAATTTCCATTTAGATCAATTTATTAGCGAATTTTTTAGGCTACTAAAATGGAAATCGTGCACGGGAAAAATGTATATCTAAACCAGCGATATTCATCCCTGATATATCAACAAATATTGTTACAAACCAATCAAAGATATTGCTAGAATGTTTAAAGTAGTTATTTGCCAGAATTCATTTGAAGTATTATTATTATTATTGACGTAAGTAATTCTTTAAAACAAAAATGTACAGCTGAATTAGGAATGTTGAAACAAGGCTCCCCATGCTGCAATGCATTTGAGTGTTTTGAAAAAAGTACCGAGGGACCACATTTCCCCACACATAAAAACATTTCAACGTCATTGAGGACATATAAGGGGCCACAGAAACATACCTAGAACCTTGTGCAAATGCATTCTAATTTAGAATTGATAAAAAGTCATTGAAATCAAGCTCTTTTTTGTGCTGGAACCTATCCAGAAAAGATTTTGAACAAAATAATTGCTAAAAGCTTTACACAAATAAATTAATTCATGTGAGCAAATCCACAGTTCTCACCTATCAATCTAAATAAGAACATGGAGAAATAATCTACATTGATATCCCGATGGGGAAAAACTCAAGTCATACAGAAATTATTTTGAACGAAAAACCAAAATTAATTTCTAAATCGCCCGAAATATGTGCACCAATAGTTTTAAAAAGAAAGATAATGGTAGCCTCCCGTTGCAACATGAAATAAAATTTTTAAATTGTTAAAATGAGCAAAAAAAAGTATTAATTGGCGCATATACTTATTAGAAAGAGAAAGGTTAGGAATTCGTCAAAACATCACACTTTTTTAATTAGTTCAAATTTCTTCTCGCACTAGCACATATTCTCTTCAAAATCTTTCTTGGACAGGTTCGAGCACTGGAAAATCTTGATTTTTATCATTTTTTCCAATTTACAATTATTATGCATTTGCACACGGCTTTGAATACGCTTGTCTGGCTCCTCATCTGTTCTCAACGACGTAAAAATGTGTTTATGCGTAGCGACAAATTTTTCCAAAAATACTCCTAGCCAAAGTTTAACACAAGCAAATTGCATCTTGGGGAGCACGAAGGAATAATGAGGAGAAAGACCTCCGTGCATGAGATTTGGCAGGAGTAACGGCACCATAAGAGCCAGGCCTGTAAGAAGTATACAGGGACCGCGCTTTACTGGATGAAATGGTCCAAGGGGGTAGAGAGAGGCGCATGCGAGGTCAGCGAAGTTGCACAGTTTACGGTTCGGTACTATAAGAAGCCACAAGCGAAAAGGAGAAGAAGAAAGGTTCGGAGATCTCCGATTCACTGCGAAGGCCACTGAGGGTACCCCTGAAACGCCCGGTAAAGCGCGGTTCCAGTGTAATTACTCTTTTCTGAGTGCGCAAGCGTGACGTGTCCTTTTCACATGCACGGAAAAGTGAGAGTGAGAGAGCTTTCGAAAATAGTGTCTCTATTCTGTATTGAATCCTCTTGCAGTTAAGATTGTCTTTTAGAAATCGCATCAACTCAAGCAAATCAAATTCAATAAAAGATCAACTAGTTTCCGTACAGCGGCACCAATCATAATAGAAGTACCTCGTGTCTCAACTCTCCCTTGAGGATCTCTATTCCTGCCTAATAATTAATTAAACAGTTCACAACATGAAAACCCTCAAGCAATTATTTTCATCGAAATTTAATATTTATCTGACAATTTAAATTATTCATAACCTTCCAAAGTAATACCAGGAGAAATTGAAATATATGCAGATATCATTTTGAAAATTGAATTCGGATACTCACTTCACAACATCACGAACATTTAAAAAAAATTATATCATTGTAAAGGAGATATATTAAAGAAAAAAAAGAAAAACATTTTTATCATAAAAATCGATCAACCATATTATTTGCATTGAAACATCAAAATAACTTCTACCTTATATTTTTCTGAAAATTTCAATTATTCATAATATTTTAAACTAATTTCATAAAAACTTAGAACACATTTACAAACAAGTTTGAAGATTATTTAGATAATTATCTCACAACATCGCAATCCGAAAATTATGAAATTAGAATAAAAGTATTTTAAATATAAATAAACTTTTATTATGCAAATCATATCCAATATTCGATTAAATAAAGATTCCTTCTATACTACAATCTTACACAAGATGTTGGGGACCTTTTTTCATATGAAGGATTTGATCTTTTATTCCTGAAAATTTAATTTATTCATAAAATAGAATCAGTCAATCAGTTTTTCATTTGAAATTGCATTTCTATACATTTAATTTATTAATGACTTTTAAAGCTAATTCCAGAAAAATAAAAAAAAATGTATATATTAATTAATCATTTCACAACATAAAAAGCAATGACCAGTTATCTTAATAAAAACATTCAAATAATTTTTACTTTATATTTTTTCTGAAATTTTGAATTAATAATAACCTTTTAAACTAATTCCACAAAAAAGTAAAAAATATGTACATATAATATTGAAAGCAGAATTCAGGTACTTATTTCCCAACATCGAAAAATTTACCAAAATTATACAATTGGAATAGAGGTATTTCAACATAAATAATCTTTTATCATAGAAATTATAGCCAATATTCAATTTCATGGCCTTCAATCAAATAATCAATTTATGTACTTGATTTAAAAAAATTAAAATATAATCTTTATGTAATTTAATATTGAAAAAAATTGATCAGCTAATGATTCATTCATCTGTTGCCAACATAAAAAGCATTCAACTATAATTTTCATTCAGGCATTCAAACAATTTTTACTTTACATTTTTTTTAATTTACTGAAAATTCATTTCTGAAAATTCGATTTATAAGTAACCTTTTATAGTAATTTCAGAGAAAATTGAAACATATTCACAAATAATTCTGAAAATTAAATTCAAATCATTATTTCGCAACATCACAAACATTGGCGGACAATGCGTAATTGGATTAGATGTACTTTTTCTTTATTCATAATGTTTCCTCTAAGGGACTTCATTCTTTCTCATTTGCTCCCCTAGCAACCTCTAACTCCTTCATCCACTCTTCCCCTAAACCATCCTCCCCTAGAATCATTACCACATTCTCTTGCCAGCTTCCTTTATCTTCCATTCCTCTCCTACATCCTTCCCATACATGCTCCCATGTTTCCTCTTCCTATTCGCAAATTTTGCACTTCCTGTTATCTTTCTTCTCCCCATACATACTCGTTTCCCAATCTAAATCTTGCTACTCTGCTCCATCTTTTCTCTCCCCATCCCTCTTTGAAATACTTTTGTACTTCTTCCTTTTCTATCATCTTATACAATATATTATATTTTAATTCCTCAATCATCCCCCATCTTCCTATTAATTGTCTTTCTCTCTCCCTTTCTTCCACTTCTTCGTAGTTGACTCCAGTCACATCATCTATCTCTCTAGCCTTAAAGAACTCCCTCCTTTCTTCCTCCCATCTCGTTAATTCAATCGCCCTCTCCCACAGCTTCGTCTCAAAATTCCATGCCCTCTTTCTTGCTCTAGTACTTAATTTATCCCTTTGCGTTGCTTCTTTTCTACATTTAAATTCAACTTTTTTCCATCTCAGTATTTCTCTAATCCTGTAATTAAGCCCATCATCCCTACTTTATCCTCTACCATCAATACTATATCGTCCGCGTATGCCAGTGCATATATATTTTCGTTCCCTATCCCAACTCCTTCCCATCCTTTATTTTCATTTCTTCTTCCAAGTCTGATATTAATATAATAAATAAAAGTGGGCTCAGAGGACATCCTTGCCTTACTACTATCACCAACCAGAAACTATCTCCCACTTCCTCTCCTACTTTTACCTTGCATTTTGTCTGTCTAAAAATTTCCGATACTCTCTTTGTTAACCCCTCTCGTATCCCCTTTTTCACCATAATTTTTTCTATCTCAGCACGGTCTAATGAGTCAAACGCCGCCGTTAGGTCCACAAACATTGCTATCATTGCCCCTTTCTCCCTTTTAATTCTCTTATTTACTAAATAGTGCAGAACATATATATCGTCGATCACTCCCATCCCTTTTCAAATTCCTGTCTGATTGGGTGGCTCTATCTTTTTCTCCACAACTTCTTCTTTTGACCTTTCGATAAAACAGCCACATATACTTTATATAGTGTTGGCATTAATGTCACTCCTCTCTAATCATTAACCTCCTCCCATTTGCCTGTCTTCACTATTGGTATAACTTCTCCTTCTTGCCATAACTCTGACCACCCCTCTCCTCTCCATACTCTATTGCCCATTATCCATGCCCATTCCTTTAATTCTGTCCAACCATATTTCCTTACTTCATTTGGAATATCATCTATACCAGGTGCCTTTCCATCTTTCATCATCCCTAATACCTTGACTATTTCCTCCCTTGTAATGTCCTCCTCATCTGTTTCCCTACCATATTTTCCTCCTTTCCTAACTTTCCTCTCTACCCCTCCTAGTAATTCCATTAAATATTTTTCCATTATATCATCTCAATATCCTGGTTTACTCTTTTCCTTCTTCTTCTCTCTTTATTTACAACCTTCCAAACCTCTTCATCCATCCCAGTCTCCGCTTCTTCTTCAAACCTTTTATTTTCCTCCTCCTTTTTTTGATCACACAACTCATCAGTTCAAAAAATAAGAAGCTTTAAACTATAACTTTCATTAAAATGTTCACATAATTTTTACTTGATATATTTCCTTTAATTTGAACTTTCATTTCTGAATATTTGACTTATTAATAACTTTCGAAACTAATTACAGAAAATATAAGTTTCAATTGAATCAAATTATAATTAATTAACCAGTTCATAACATGAAAAGCGTTACAAAATTATTTTCATTGAAACATTCAAATTATTTTTAGATTATCTTCTCCTTTAAATTTGAAATTTCATTTCTGTACATTCAATTCACTACTAACCTTTTAAACTAATTAAAAAAAAAAACGTACATATGTATAATCTTGAAAATTGAATTCAGATAGAGTTATTTTACAACGTCACAAGTATTTGAAAAGATTATATAATTGCAATAAAGGTATTTAAAAAAAAATTAAACTTGCATTATAAAAGTAATAACCAATATTCAATTACATAACCTTCGTGTAAATAATCAATTTATGTTACTTAAATAAAGAAAAAATTTTTAAATTCAATTCCTTTGAAATTTGAAGTTTTTGACAAAATTAATCGACCAACAATTAATTAAACTGTTTACAACATAAAAAGCATCAAACTATTATTTCAATTGAATCATTCAAATAATTTTTACTTTATATTTTTTAAACATGAAATTTCATATCAGAAAATTTATGTTTCGATAGAATCAGTTAATAATTAATTAATCATTTCACAATGTAAAAAGCATTAAGCAATTAGTTTCATTGAAACATTCAAGTAATTTTCACATTTTACATATATGTTTTTTGTTTAAAATTGCATTTCTCCACCTTTAATTCAACAATAAGCTTTAAAAATAATTTGAAAAATTTTTTAAATATATATGTTCATATCATTTTGAAAATTTAATTCGTATACAGTCATTTCACAACGTCGCAAGCGTTTGAAAAGATTTTATAATTGCAATGGAGGTATTTTGAAGAAAAAGTAAACTTTTATTATAAAAATAATAACCAATATCCAATTACATAACCTTCAAGTAAATAATCAATTTCTGCTACATAATTGAAAACAAAATCAAATTCAATCTTTATTTAATTTAAAGCTTTGAACAAATTTAATTGAAAAAAAATAGCTCAAACTGTTTACATCATAAAAAGAATGAAACCATTATTTTTATTAAAATATATTCAAATAATTTGTACATTATATTTAAAAAAATGAAATTTCATTTCTGAAAATTGGAATTATTAATAACTTTTTATACTAATTTAAACAAAAAATTAAACATATTATTCTGCTATAATTTTGAACATTAAATTCAGATACTCATTTAAGCATTAACCTTAAACGTTAACATTAACATTAGCATTAACATTAAATAATTTTTACTTTATTTATACATATATATATATATATATATTTTTTTTTTCAAATTTGAAATCTCATTTCTGACAATTTAAATTATTAATAACCTTTCAAACTAATTCCATAAAAATGTAAGTTTTAATAGAATCAGTTGATAATTAATTAATCAGTTTAAAACCTAAAAAGCATTACACAATTATTTTCATTAAAACATTTAAATAATTTTTACATTACATTTTCCTTTAAATTTTAAATTTCACTTCTATACATTCAATTCATTACTAATATTTTAAACTAATTAAAAATACAAATGAAATATATGTACATATAATCTTGAAAATTGAACTCAGAGTTATTTCACAACGTCACAAGTGTTTGGAAAGATTATATAATTGCAATAAAGGTGTTTTCAAGAAAAAGTAAACTTTTATTATAAAAATAAT
>CAKNXH010002076.1:104401-121069 GCA_932178445.1 Andricus quercusramuli | reverse complement strand
AAGTCGAACAGTTCAATTGAGTCAATAAATAACGGACCTAACCTACGGCCGAATATACCCACATTATATTTCTACCATTTAGAGCGAATTATGGAAAAAGTTCCACCTGTACGTTGCACTTCAACTATAAAAAAAATGCAGTCGACGAATTCTAGATGATTACTTTATTTGCGAATATTCGACAAGTTTTGAAGAAATAAACGCATTTTGGAATTTCACGCACACTGCTTTACCGACCTGTATATTAAATTTAATACACATGTATATTAAATTTACTGCACCAATATATGTTACATTCCAGTAGCTGTAGTGCATGTCCGATTCACACACACACACACAGATTTTTCTAACAGCGCACGTATCGGGGATCGGGCAGTCTCGTATATGTCATAATAAAAATAGTGCAATAAACTATAATTGTGAAAAGTAAAAGTATATTTGTATTCTGTACACTTGCTAGTACCACTGTAAATCTTGTCCGACCACCGGTGTTTTCTGAAATTTTTCCACGAAACCTTTTCTTTATTTTAAAATGGAATTTGACATAAAAAATAGTAGCAGAAACTTCATAAATAAATATTCATAAAAATGTGAATTTTTTTTTAGAAAAAAGTTAAAAATATGTGCCTATAACGATTTGAATATGAGGGTAACGGTATTTGACTATTTGTCCGACTAGCGGTAAGTTTACCCTATAAAAATGTAATTATTCGAATTGCAAAATTAAAGCCACCCTTCCATCGTTCAGTTCCTTACTAAATTTATTAGCTTTAGTAATTACCAGGAAGCCAATCATTACTAATGTCAGTATAGGCAAAACGTAAAACACATAAAAAGAGCGAACATGAAGAGTATCGTAATGATATTTCATCACGCAGAGGACACATCGTAGGCTCTAAAAAGGTGTACAGTTGTATAAGAAGTATCACTGACACCCACCTGTATAAAATTCTATTCATACGTTTTATTTCACCTTTATCATGCACATGGAAATTAATTCGCTCATGAAAGAAATCTTATCTGTAGTTAAATAAGAGAATATTATCAACGCTCCTAGACCATATCTTGGGTCTATTTCCTCATTGAACAGTATTCTACTATTGATGTACATCAAAACTTGAAAATAATGTACTATTACATATTAAACTCTGAAATACATATACTAAAACATTTCAGCAATTACTATTATCTCACACGGGTAAGTGTAATTTTCTCAACTAAAAACTGTTTGACTGCAGCAAACAATGTGCATATATTGCTGTAAGATATATGATGTAAGAGGACACTAGGCTAAAAATGACTTCGATGTAATCGTCTCAGAAATTACCGAGAATGGGCTAGTAAACTGAACGGTACCGGTTCTGCACGTGTTCGCATCAGAATATCAAGTATTTGTTACTCACTTGTCAAGCATTACTCCAGGTTCCAGGGGTTAATTCTTTTTTTCCTTATAAAAATAACTATAAAAATTCGTAATTTTTTATGAAAAACACGATGAACACACGGCAAAAAGACATGTCTTTTCTTCCTTGGAGAACGAAAGAGCGTACATTTATTTCCTTCGAACAGGCGCCTTCTCACTCTATGCTTTACTGTTAACTTTTTATCTTTTTTTTCACTTTGAATGTAGTCACGCGCAAAGGTTGTGCGCCGCGTACGTGCGTATCGTCAAATCGCGCGTATGAATGAGGAAAGACTGATCGCAGATCGTGGCTGAGAAACCGGCCGGCGTCAAACTGTTATGTTGGTAACGAATACACTGGTGTAAGCCACTCACCCACGAGTCTGAAACGTAGGCGTAGGTGTACATTTCGGGCTTTCGGGGAGGTTCTGGAACACGTGCAACTTACCACTTTCCATGATAAACCTGTCTTTTCTATTTGTACAGTTTCTTCTCTATTTATAAAGTAGTTGCGTGATACACTATTTATATTTGACTTTTAGTATTTGAAGCACTTCAATGCGAGTACTTTGAGTTTTACCAAATAAAAAATTGTAAAAAGTGCAGGATGTGATTTAATTTTTATTAGTCGAATACGCGAAGCAAAAAGAATAATTATGTGTTTGTGAATTTTTGTGTTGTTTTCCATGTTCCACTGTAACTTTTCATAGAATTGACATATCGACATGATTTTTTTAAGTGGAGATCCTTATAGCCAGAGTGAGATAAGTGTATCAAGATTCACATCTGTCAATCACAGCCGCCTACAACCACAAGAATGTTACATTGAAAATAGATTTTTGTACCCATACTGGATATCTCGGCCAATTAATGATTAATTTGCACGAAAGATTTTAGAATGAATGAAAAATTAGTAGAAAATGAGGACGGAAACAGCTTTAGGATTTAGATATTGTAAAAATCTGATCGAAATTTAATATACATGTAAGTAAAGTCACTTGCATATACCGTAAATTAATTTCAATTTACCATCATGTAAAATTAATATACATGTATATTAAAGTCGGTAAAACAGAGTGCGTGAAAACAAGTTCTTTGATGCCTTCAGGTCTTGTCAAATATTCAGAAATAAAGTAATAACCTTAAATTTCTCGACTAAATTCCTACTTACAATCAAAGTGCAACGTACGGCTGGAATTTTTTCTAAAATTCGCTATGAATGTTAGAATTTTAACGTGAGTACAGGTGCTTGGGAGTTAAAAAAAATTGATTAGCATTTCGAACTCGAAAGTTCATTGCCTCACTACCCGATTCGGGTAGTGTTTCTAGGTGGATAAATACTACCAGTGTGGATCCACCACACCCACGACGGGTCAACAACACGCAGTATTCCCCGAACGGTCACCCATCCGAGTACTAACCGCGCCCAACACTGCTTAACTTCAGTGATCTAACGGGAACTGGTGTTTTCAGCGTGGTATCGCCGTTGACTTGGGAGTTAGGTTCCTTAATTATTTGTTCAATTGAGCTTTACTCTTAGAAATCAGTGTAATTTATATTTATATAGGAAAAAATATTACGTTTGATTACTTATAATTGATAATGACTGCCAAAATTGTTTTCAATTTGTGTAAAGTGCAAATATCCGACTTTTCTGATAAATTATCATTATGCGGTATATGAAATTTAATAACATAATCTCTTAATGGCGATTCCATATACCTATGTTTTAGATTTAATATACAAATTGATATTAAATGTATATTAAATGTATATTAAAATTAAAAATTTTTTTGACAGTGTTCTTAATTTAACGTCTAGAAAACAACAAACAGATTGTTTTGTACATTTCGCAGAATTTAACCTTAGTTTGTATGGATATTATTTTTGGAGATATGCCCTGGCGGACCGAACGAACGGAGCGGATACGCTACAGCGTATCCTTATAGTATCCACATCGTATCCTCTCCGTATCATGCAAGAAAAACTCATTAAAAAAGAAAGATTAACATTTCACTTGTTGAAATTCGGATTCTACGTGAAATTTTGAGTTAAAAGGTCACAGAGTAATCGCAATAGTTTTTCTTGCAACATTAAAAACTTTAAATAAATATAATACTTATCGATGACGTGCGCTGAAGGCGATTTCAAACGCATCGTCATTCAGTAGCAGTTCATAGGCTTTATCCGTCGACGATGCGTGTGAAGTCGCCTTCAGCCCACGTTATCGATAAGTATTATATTTTTTAAAAGTTTTTAATGTTGCAAGAAAAACTATTGCGATTACTCTGTGACCTTTTAACGCAAAATTTCACGTAGAATCCGAATTTTAACAAGTTAAATGTTCATCTTCCTTTTTTAATGAGTTTTTCTTGCATGATACGGAGAGGATACGATGTGGATACTATAAGGATACGCTGTAGCGTATCCGCTCCGTTCGTTCGGTCCGCCAGGGTGGATAGATAAAAAATCGAACAAATTCAAGAAGTATTAAAAAAACGTTCTTAATATTGTAAGGAATGCTCTTTTTCAAATAAATAGGACCTGTATGATGCATGAGTACTTTGACATTAAATAATAATTAAATGATTAATTAATTGAGTATAAAAGAAGTTTATAGGTGAAATTTAGGCATACATTGTATATTGTTTTTGAAAACTGCTGTAGTGAGGTTACGAAAAGCGAATTCTTCTGATATTTTTTTAACCTTATAAATCGATTAATTTTCATACTTAAGCTTATAACTACGAAAGTGGCCATAAAAATACAAAAAAAAATGATTTTCAGGGTTTAAACTATCAAAATACGGTTTAAAAATAGAAATGGTGAGAACACACCCTTACCCCTTTTCCAGTAGCGCTGTTCTTCATTATGCCTATTTTACCCTACCCAGGATGTAAAAAGGGGCACATGTTTTTTAAAGTGGCCATATTAGTAACAGTGTATTCAGAAGTGAAAAACACCGTTAACCATTTTAGGGTGTGTCGTGTTTTGTTAAAGAGGTTACATCATAACAAAGGCAGGGCTGAGTAGTAACACACCCTTATCCCTTTTCCAGTATATTTCCTCTCCATTATCTGAAAAGTGAAAATACGACCATATTCCACTTCCAGTAGTCTTTTTTTTCATTATATTGAAATTAAAAAACAAAGATATCCAATTTTTAGTGCAGGAAAAAAGTGTAGACGTGAGTGGAAAAACACAGTATATCGAATACGCTAGACATCAAAGAGCCACTCTAATGTAGAAAACAAGATTTTTGTACATTATTAGTATATTAAATTCTAAATTGTATGTTATATAAACTTTCAGTATAGTAATGAAATTTGAATACTAAAATTGATCATTCTTAAAATTTCAGAATAAAATTTTACAATTGAAAATATATATAAGAATAAAATAAATCAGCTTATTCGACGTATCCAATAAATGGAATGTGGTGGGTGGCCATTCATAATAACACACACACACACACATTTTAATGAAGAAATATTTTTTCTTTTTAATCTTGTTCTCGGGTGAACCCGGTTTTTCATCATAGCCACGGACTAAGTCAAGTGACTGATGAGATAAGGATGCTAGGATTTAATATAATACGATGTCTGAAATCCTCTGCGCCGATATTATAGGTACAGAATTAGGAGCATAGTGCAGTTTGGAGTTCGTATTTTACCGTTTTATCCATACACAGCACCCACATAATCGTTGGAGTTGACAACAGTCACCTCTGGATGCTTTTTCAGATTATTATTATTACCATATGAACATCATACTGTCGAATGGTATGATTGACTTTATTTAAATTTGATCAAATATTTCCAATTCTCAAATTTTATTCTGCAATTTAAAGAATGATCAATTTTATCATTTAACTTCAATATCATACGGCAAATATATATGACATACAATTCAGAATTTACTATACTAGTAATGTACAAAAATGTTGTTTCCAGATTTGTAGAGTGATTTTTTGATGCTTAGCATATTAGAAATTTTTTTTCTAAATAATTTTTCATTTGGTCATTCTGAAGGATGGTATTCTAGTGATTCATTTCTAGCTTGAATTTTTGACCTGAAGAAGATATCTCACTGAAATTGCTGAGAAGTGATAGAAAATATATATCAACACACTATGTGGCCCATTTGAGATTGTATTGAGAGGGTATTCACTAAATCACATGTCAAAAAGCCGTACGGAGTAATCCCTATAACGCATTATTACGTGTTATTACACAATGATTGCACAATTATTACGTGGATATAACGGCACTATCAAAGAGTATCGCAGAAATGGACTTCACTAAAAGACTGCAATATGTCAATATCAGGGGAAAAAGTGTTGAAAATGTATTATTCATCATTATAAATAACCACAAAATTCCCGTTTCAGCATCAGTTGAAGTAAATTTTAAACCACAACTGAGCCCAGTGCTAAGTGAATGAAATTACAATTTTTTCGTGGAAAATAAATAATTTTTCCATTAAATGTTCTTGAAAGATTTTTTGAAAGCTAGTTAATATTATTTTGTTAGCAATATTTTACGCGATAAAAAATATTAAATAATATCAGCACTACCGCAAATTACATTTTTGAGATGAATAATTAGAAAGGTTTTTAATTAGGATACGTATCAAAGTTATATAAAGTAAGTTTTTGATGTAAGTATATATAAAACGTTTATTATAATTAAACGAAATTCCAATACAACATTTGATAATTCATAAAAACTGCCATATTGAATAAATTCAATAAAACAAGCTGCTTATTTTCATGTAATAATGTGGACTTTGTGATTGTTAAATTTTCGTTGAGCGTTTTTTCATGCAGTTTCAATTCTCAGGTACTAAAACTGTTACGAGTAAAAAAAGCACTAACTCAAGTAAAAGAAGCTTAAATTTGCATATACTTATTTAATACATTCTTGACCGCAATTGAGGGTCTGGATCGAGAAACTCGCTCAGCGCTTGAGATCGGGTAAAAGTATTGTCCAAACGTCTGGGTGGACGGAAATTTCAAAAGTAAAAAAATTAATTTTTCAAAATTATAAGCTTTGTAGATAATGACGGGACGGAACTTTTTTCTATTTTCGGTTTTTTGATCGGTTGATTATTTTTAATGATAAGCCTAATAAACTAAAAAAAATGTGTCCCCAAATTCCATTCGTTTTTAAGAAATAAATCGTCGTAAGTTAGGCAAATATCATTGAAACTGTTTCAAACTTGATATACGAACGAAATATACCCTAGCGATGCTTACAAAATAAACAAAAAGTTGAAAATCGCTTATTGTTTATTAATATTTAATTGCAAATGGAGACAGATCGGTAACCCCGTTTTTTCATATTCGCCGACAAAAAGTATCGAGGGAACTTTAGAGTTGATAAAACTTTCAGTGTGACATTTGTTCCTTAATATTAAAGGAAGATTTTTGGAAATTTTTACATCGATTCATTGAAATTTGGCGGAAATATGCATTTTACAATAAAGCATGAGGCGCCGCCAACGATAGCTCCGTGAGTACTGAGCACCATCAGGCAGCTGTTCAATGATTTTTTAATGGTTATCTCCTTAAATGACACCCTTCACCTTCCCAAGAAATATCAAAATGACAAATTATGATTTATACGGTTACTTAATTAAATAAATTTATTATTATTATTATTTCTAACACAAATATATCACATAAACTGAAGAGAAACGGTCTCTATGACGAGAATAATTTAATAAATAACGGTAGTTAAACTTTTAATACATGGATGTAATTTTCTGAATATTATTTTTCGGCAAATAATGAAATACTTTTATCGTAATCATTATTTCTAAGACAAATATATCACATACACTCAAGTGAACCGATCTCTAGGACGACTATAATATAATGAATAACAGCAGTTAATTTTTTCACTGAATACATGTAATTTTCAAAATATTATTTTTCGGCAGCTGCTTTAATAATTGTGATTTGGGTAGAATCCACTAGTATCACAATCAAGGCCTCTATAATAACCATTAAAAAATCATTGAAAATTGAGTTCTGGAAAGCCAAACGGCTAGCCCGCTGTCTGATGGTGCACAGTACTCACGGAGCTATCGTTGGCAGCGCCTCATGCTTTATTGTAAAATGCATATTTCCGCCAATTTTCAATGAATCGATCTAAAAATTTCCACAAATCTTCCTTTAATATTAAGGAACAATTGTCTCACTGGAAGTTGTATCAACTCTAAAGTTCCCTCGATACTTTTTGTCGGCGAATCTGAAAAAACGGGGTTACCGATCTGTCTCAATTTGCAATTAAATATTAATAAACTATAAGCGATTTTCAACTTTTTGTTTATTTTGTAAGCATCGCTAGGGTATATTTCGTTCGTATATCATGTTTGAAACAGTTTCAATGATATTTGCCTAACTTACGTCGATTTATTTCTTAAAAACTAATTGAATTTGGGGACACATTTTTTTTAGTTTATTAGGCTTATTATTAAAAATAATCATCCGATCAAAAAACCGAAAATAGAACAAGGCTCCGTCCCATTATTATCTACAAGCGTATAATTTAAAAAAATTAATTTTTTGACTTTTGAAATTTCAGTTCACCCAGATGTTTGGACAGTACTTTTACCCGATCTCAAACGCTGAGCGAGTTTCTCGATCCAGACCCTCAATTGTTAATTTCTTCATGCGCTGAATATCTCCATTAACGAATGATAAATTGAATAGAGGAAGCTACAGGTCTATTTTTCAGGAAACGTTGACTCGATAACTATCTTTCGAGAAATTTTATTTTTTATGTACAAAATTCGATTTTTTTCCCCGTTCAGACGACTTAAAACCTACAATTTTTCACCAATCTATTCAAGAATTTTAGGATAAATCAACATAATAAAGTTTTAGTACTATTTACTTGTGAAATTTTCATTCATTAATTATTCCGAAAGATATTTCACTTTTTATGTCCGAAATTGGATGTTTTAAATGTTCAGTCGACCAGTAGCCTATAACATTCAACTGATTCGTGTAGAAATTTCAAGAAAAATTGCTTACATGAAGTTTCAGAGCTATCTTTTAGAAAATTTTGATTATTATTATAAAGTAGGACTCCAATTTTAAAAACTGATATTAAAAATATCATCCGTCGAAGAGAGCCTCATAAAAATTAAAGATGCCTTTCAATGTGAGACTACATAATTTAATTAGAAAAAGAATCTTTTTAATGTTTTGGGACGACAAACATATAACTGAACATAATATGAACTTACAGTCTGTTAGAAAAATTTCCTAACTTTTAAGTACATTCCCAAATTTTTTCCGAAATTTTTCCTATCAAGTGTTAGAGAAAATTTCCGAAAAGTTAGGGTTATTAGCTTCCTGAATATTTTTGGGAAAATTCCAGACAAATTTCTTGCAGTGTATCAGGTTAAGGTTTAGTATTGAGGCTCTCAAGGTGATTAAGTATAAAGGTTAAGTACATATTAGGTTCAGTATCAAAGGTTTGGTGAAACATCAACCCGTAGTTATGGGAATCGTTATAACTGGACATGGCAATATGCTAAACTTACTTCCTGAATTATTCTGATTACTAAACTTGTGAACTGGAGTAGACTGAATCTCAGGGACCAAACTCGAAAACTGACTCGAGTATTCTGAGCTTTTGAACTTAGATCATCTTGTGACTGAACTTAAAATTTTGTAAGGTAACTTTGATAAGTTAATTTACAAATCCTTGGTCACACCTTGGCTAATAGCGATGTCAAAAGTCTGGTTTGATCTTCTATAATACATTCATACCTCGGGCTATTAATTTGTGACTAACGACATTAGAATAGATTATTTTTGGCGCGTGCCAAGTGGTTAGTCTGATTTAGCCTTCTATCATAGCCAATAAGTAACTGACTAATGGAATTTGGTAAAACTAATTTCTTTGTGTATTAATATTCATGGCACGTAACAGGTTGATTATATTGATACAGAATAAGACAAAAAAACTATTAGAACAAGTGTTTTATGTCGTCTTTTCATCCATAGTCTGGCCCAGATCTGATGCTGGAATGACCTGCGCCACATGAGAGTCTCGACGGTCTAATCTACATTCAGACCAGCGCCAGTGAATTTCTCCACCAGGGACGAAGTTAAAAACTCGCTGAACATTTTTTTAATAGCAAAAACTAGGGGGTTGCATTTTAGTTTTCCACGCTCTGGAAAAATGTAAGATGATATAAGTCAAAATTTTGTAGCGGACCTCAATAAAATGTATTCATTGCAGATTTCTATAGACTTTAGTTGTTCAAGACGAACAAATCGACCTCCCACCGCATACAAGATTCATCCTTTTGTTTGGATCAACTTGAGTGCGTTGATATTTTCAGAAATAGACAACAATGCATACTAGCATCTATTTTAGAGTAGTCTCCCAACTACAAACCCAAATAATCAGTGGATTTTTTTTAACAGGTAAAGAAATAAAATCTCTAAGATACGTAAACCCCTGCAATCCCCTTGCTAATATTGAACCGCCTAAATATTTCCATTGCTTTCTTGTTTTAGAAAAAATGTTTTAGATATGATCATCTTATAATTGTCTACGACAAATTTGATGATATTGTTCAATTTTAGCTAAAAATATTTTCGATGCCTTGTGGTGTTTTTCAAGCCGAATTCATAAAAAATCAGAAGCGCCCTAGGGCCTAGATGCCAAATAAGAAGCAATAACTGATCCGAACGTGATGAATTACAAATTGACTGAGAACCAGGTAAGCCGAAGACCTGCATCTGTCTAGTAGAACAAGAAAATAGTTATTTTCAGAGAACTGGTACTTTTTGGAATCTGGAATGTAATATGATGTCGCACAATAAGGAAAAAGTACATTTGTTTCTTCAAAATACGATTCCTGCTGAACCTGTGGACCGATTTAGATATTTTTTTCTAGAAAAAAGCTGTGAAAATTCCCGAGAGAATTGTCGAGACCGATTTTTGAAAAAGATCTCCAGTTTTTTATAAATAAACAAATATATGGTAAAAAAATGACCATTTATTGAGTTTAGTCCTCTGGCTTCTTAGAGATGAAGTAAAAAGTTTCGTAATCAACTCAATTTCATAGTGCAACATTACTAGAAGATCATCCAATAGCAAGCAATAAACAAAAAAATGTGTTAATAAACAAATAATTCGTTAAAATTCATTTTCGCGATTTTCATTATTTTCATATTATTTTTCCTCATCTTGTACGTAATTCATCGCATGACATCACCATGATGGAAAAATTTCGTATTTAAATAATAATTAACAATAATATAAAACAAATTTATTAAAAAATGTGCACTTTGGGTGTGTTTTGAATGAAAACACAGTTTTTGCGGCATGTACTTATAATTAGCTAACTCGAGGCAGTTTTAATACAAGAGACAACTGAACAATAATATTTATAACTGTTAAAAACAAATTTTATAACAAATAAAAAAGGGCCGGAAGTTTATTTTCTCACATTTTTATCATTTTTATATTATTCCTTCTTGTCTTGTAACTAATTCATCTCATAACAAATGAAATTCGGGACACTCATGAGATAGATGAAAGTTTTTCTCCGGAAGTTAATAAGCTAAATCGCATACATTATGGTACGCGGCTTCACCCAGACATTATTTCATCTCCCTGTACTAAATGTTCATGATTATTCTTGTTCATCTTTTAACAATCGTGAACTGATTTCATGTTATACTATTACATAGGTCCTACTAATTGCAATTGCGTTATAGTTTAATGATTGCTGATCTTCATTTGTTAGTTTTGTGGCGTAACAAATGACAGTCTCATTGATCTGAAGTTAGGCAAAGAAAATAACGCATGTTTTTGTTTATCTGATTATTTTTCATTCTCATATGTTCTGAGTGATTTAGTTTCCAGTATTTTTCGTTCTTTCTGTGTATGTATACATATAATTTAGAAATGAATTCTATTAGAGTGCCGAATAAGATTCTAAATGATCTGTTAGTCGCAAGTACTAGTAAAGACGTAAGAATTCTGTTAGATTACCTTCGCACGGCTAACTTGATAGATAATGAGCAAGTCAATTTGACACGAGAAATCTTGTTGCGGCATTTCATTCCGTATTTTGAAAAAAGATGGAAGAGTGCGTTCTATAATACAGATAAATTTTCTAAACTGAACATTGCATGGTTATCATCTGATTCCATTATATCATTGGATCCCACAAAAGTAGGCAGAAGATCTTCAGAAGATTTTGAAACCAGTTTCAAATCGACTCATGTTGACTCATATTCTCGAATTGAAATTGAAAATGCTTTTTTGAATAATGTTTGCTCTTCTGGGAAAAAGGAACTTGGCTAAGGAGATAAGAAGTATGATCTCAAGAGTTCAAAATAAAGAACATGGAGAACATGAAGAATTTCAAGGACAAATGGAGCCATTTACTTTAGAAGAAGGTATTTCTCTGGCTGAAGACGCAAAATTGACGAAACATCAATATGGAATTATTAGACTACAAGCTAAAGCACATGATGCTGACATTTTTCCTCTTTATAAAAGTCTTGAGGAAGCCAAGAGAGAGTGTCTTCCTCCCGAAAAAAGCATAACAGTTACAGAGTCTGGGATGAGGATTGAATAGCAAGATTTGTGCGAGCATACAGTGAAGCGTATGTTGGAAGTTCCAAATATTTTGCCATCAGATATAGTTGAAGGGAAAAATGTCGTGATAAAGTGTCAATATAAATATGGTTGTGATGCCTCATCTGACCACAGCGAATATAACAAAAAGTTCTGTGGAGCAGGAAAATCAGACGCAGGAATCTTTATGATGTCAATGGTGCCATTACGAATAATTCAAACTTGTTCCCATAAGCATGATAAGAATTGTTCGGAATGTGCAAAGCTCTTGACAATTTGGAAAAACGAGAATCCTGGATCTACAAGATTATGTAGGCTGATCATGTTCGAACATGCACCAGAAACTAAGGAACGAACCACGGCAGAAGTAGAGTTGATGGAAGACAAAATCAGAAAACTCAAACCTACAAAAATAAAAGTACCGAATAGTCGTTGTACCATAACTGTCTTTCATGATTTCGCGTTAACTATGGTAGATGGAAAGGTATATCAGGCTCTTTCTGGAACTCCTTCTGCTGCCACATGTTAGATTTGTGATGCGAAACCATCGCAGATGAACGACTCACATAAACTTGTAGATAAAACAGAGAAGGTACCAAATTTCAGATACGGACTCTCTATATTGTAAGCGTGGATTCGTTTGATGGAATTGATACTGCACATAAGCTATCATTTAGGATTCTGCAAGTGGCAAGCAAAAACTGACGAAGAGAAAGCGAAAATAAAAACTGCAAAACAGAGAGTCCAAAAAGAATTCCCTGATAAGATGGGGCTCATTATAGATGTTGTACAACATGGGTCGGGAACTACTAATACAGGAAATACTGCTAGAAGAATTTTCAGAGATCCTGATTTGACTTCCGAAATCACAAATGTCGACAGGGTGTTGATCCGTAGATTCGGCATAATTTTGCAAGGGAAGGCAATTGACACTTACAAATTCGGAAATTATTGCCAAGAAACCGCGCAAATGTACGCCAATCTTTATAATTGGTACTACATTATGCCAGTAACATCACACAAGATTCTCATGCATGAAACCAAAATTATTGAATCTGCACTGTTAGAAATATCTGGTTGAATTTTCAACCACATGTGGTTGAAGTTTTATACAATTACCGTTGTTGAAATTTCAACCATGCAGTGGTTGAAATTTCAACCATCCAGTTGAAATTTCAATAACATGTAATTGAAATTTCAGTAACGAGAAAAAAAATGTATTCGGTACAGATAGTGAATTTCAAAGCAATTTTAATCTTTCAAAAATCTGGAATCAAACCCATAATGATTCGTGGAAAATACTTTGCTTTGAAATTCACTAACTGTACCGAAAGAATTCTGATAAGGAATCAGTGAGTTATTTCGTACGTGTGTGTCGTGTGATGCATTATTATTTATTATACCATTAAGCCATTTCCCTTTCGGGGTAGGCGTGACTTGCTCGGTTGGGGAATAGTAAACAGGTGAATAGGTATAGAGTAGGTTGGTATATGGGCATAAGGTATATAGGAGTTTTATAGGTGTTAGGGATAGGTGTTTTAGATCGATCTGGAATTCCCGTGTCATTTATTTAGATGACACGTTCATTCCGCAACACTGCTCCGACCCAGGTTGCTGATCAATCTCTCTAGCGATCACCCCAAGTGAGGAACCTCACAAAATTGTTATGTATGGTTCCCCACTTGGGCCCATTAGTATCCAAAGTCTCTGTTTCAGGCGCCATTCACACTATTGTCACTCTGTTTACAAACTATTTGTCGCCACACATTTCTGTCCTGGCATACTACTCTAGCTTCCTTCACGTCCATGCATTTCTTCACGCAAGCTCTTCTGTTCCTATGGCTTCTTACGTCTCTTCGGATTAATGTCTCATTCACAGATTCTGACCATTCTTTCGGCGGTCTACCTCTGGGCATTCTACCATTTACTTTAGATATTAACAAAATGCATGTAATATTTAGGAAAATAACCAGCTTTAAAGAAGACAAAAAAAGGTACGTTGGAATCTCGGTTGGAATTATATTACCATAATGAGTTGCGCGCCCAATTAGACAAACTTTTCAACACTCGTTTTTGTAAACATAACCTAAAAAAACATACAGCAGTTAGCACCGATATTGTGAATGAAATGTTCCCATTATGATAATATTATTCCAGCGTACCTTTTATTTTTCTTTTCTAAAGCTGCTTCTTTTCCTGAATATTATGTCCTTTATTAATATTATCGATCTCACGACACAAACGTACGGAATAACTCCTCGCGGGACTTTTTCTCCTTGGGGTCTGGCCTCGAGGGAAGTATGAGGGGGCATTGTGTAGTTGAATTTTCAACTACATTTGAATGAATTTTATTTCAACTCCGTGGATGAACGAAATTTCAACCACAGAAGTGGTTGAAAGGTGGTTGAATTTTCAACATATTTCTAACAGTGTGCTTTCCTCCCCATTGGTCAATTGACGGAAGAAGCTCAAGAGGCGAACAACAAAATTTTCAGACATCTACGAGAGTTTCACACTCGAAAATGCAGCAGAGAGGCTACTAATAAAGATCTTGGACGGAAATTGCTGATTTCAACCGACCCAAAAATTGTAAATCAGAGGCAAACATGGAAAAAGAAAGTAATTGTCCTAGATCCTGAAGCTCAGACGTAAAATGGAAGCCTGGAGTCATACTTTGGTAATGAAAGAAGAACTTTCTTCAGAATTTTTTTTGTTTCATTTTCAATATTGAATTAACTTTTAGTATCGTTGCCCTGGCAAATTGAGGAAAGTGAGGAATTTTTTACTCAATTGACAATGAAAAAATACTTTTTCCCTGTCTTTTTTTATTTGTTATAAAATCTGTGCATAACAGTTATAAATATTATTGTTCAGTTGTCTCTTGTATTAAAACTGCCTCGAGTTAGCTGATTATAAGTACAGACCGAAAAAACGGTGTTTTTCCTCAAATCACACCAAGAGTGCACATTTTTTAATGAAATTTGTTTATATTATTGTTCATTATTATTTAAATACGAAATTCTTCCATCATCGTGATGTCATGCGATGAATTACTTACAAGATGAGGATAAATAATATAAAAATAATGAAAATCGCGAAAATGAAATTTTAACAAATTATTTGTTTATTATCAAATTTTTTTGTTCATTGCTCGCTATCGGATAATCTTCTAGTAATGTTGCACTATAAAATTGAGTTGTTTGCGAAACTTTTTACCCCATTTCTGAGAAGCCAGAGGACTAAACTCAAAAAATTGTCATTTTTTTACCATATATTTGTGTATTTATAAAAAAACTGGAAATCTCTTTTAAAAATCGGTTCCGAAAATTCTCTCCGAAATTTTCTCAGCTTTTTTCTAACAAAAAATATCTAAATCGGTCCACAGATTCAGCAGGAATCGCATTTTGAACCAAAAAATGTACTTTTTCCCCACTGTGCGACGGTGGGTTTAAGGCTCATGTAGTGGGTATTCCAACCTACAAAACTCACCTCAAAAAATTGGTTTCGAATGCTGGCGCACCGAAAGGATGTCAGGGAGCAATTTTTTTCCCCACAGGAAGCACATATCCATATTTGAGGGGGAAAGTCCCTCCGGAACGTCAACACTCTCGATTAATATTAAAAAATTAAAAAATAAAAACGTTTTTCAAAGTTCGAAAAAAAGTAAACAGAAACAGTACAATCAGCGCCGCCTGGTGACCCGATCGATCACTAAATCGATTTAAAAGGACTTCTGGCGCCATATTCAAAATAGAAAAAGCATTGAAACATATGTAGGAGTAATAATTCTTAATAAGTTATAATATATCATTTGAAAAATATAACGAATAAATATTATCTTACAAAAATATAAGAGAAAAAGAAGGAAAAATATATTCAACGCAAAATACTGACTGATAAAAGAGATAAATAAAACTTGCAACATTTTCTTGTAATTCTGAGTTGATCTTATAACATTCTCTTCACACCACCCACATAGAAGAAAAAATTTACATATAGCTAAAAAAGATTTGGTAAAGATTTTCCAAATTTGTAATTAGCAAAAATAAGCATTTTCCACAAAATGCAATGTTATTGTGTTTATGATTTTTTCAGAGGAACCTTAGGCTATATAATGTACAACCAACACCCCATAAAACCCACCCACGCAATAGAACTCAACTGTAAAAAGCTGGAAAGACCCGGTGAATATTTTCCGATCTTAGTCCATGGGAACATAATCATTTCTCTAAAAAATCAAAGGTATAGCGACTTTGATTTTTATAAAAGGCCCTCCGGTTCTGGATTGTTATTATAACATCCCCAAAAGTCCATCCACCCACAAGAAATAAATTACATATGGCTGTTAAGATTTGGTAAAGATTTTCCAAACTTGTAATTAGCAAAAAACAGTTATTTCACAAAATGCAAAGTTATTGTGTTAATGATTTTTTCAGAGAAACCTTAGGCTACATAATGTACCCCTAACACTCCATCCAACCCACCCACGTATTAAAAATCAATTCTAGTAAGCTGGGAAGACCTGGTAAATATATTGCTGTATTATTCTTTGACGAAAAAATAACATTTTTAGAAAAAGTCGAAGTCGTTGTCTCTATTATTTTTTGATGTGATCCTCAGTCAATAGATTGTTATCAGAACACCCCA
>CAKNXH010002076.1:71591-104391 GCA_932178445.1 Andricus quercusramuli | reverse complement strand
TGGGGTGTTCTGATAACAATCTATTGACTGAGGATCACATCAAAAAATAATAGAGACAACGACTTCGACTTTTTCTAAAAATGTTATTTTTTCGTCAAAGAATAATACAGCAATATATTTACCAGGTCTTCCCAGCTTACTAGAATTGATTTTTAATACGTGGGTGGGTTGGATGGAGTGTTAGGGGTACATTATGTAGCCTAAGGTTTCTCTGAAAAAATCATTAACACAATAACTTTGCATTTTGTGAAATAACTGTTTTTTGCTAATTACAAGTTTGGAAAATCTTTACCAAATCTTAACAGCCATATGTAATTTATTTCTTGTGGGTGGATGGACTTTTGGGGATGTTATAATAACAATCCAGAACCGGAGGGCCTTTTATAAAAATCAAAGTCGCTATACCTTTGATTTTTTAGAGAAATGATTATGTTCCCATGGACTAAGATCGGAAAATATTCACCGGGTCTTTCCAGCTTTTTACAGTTGAGTTCTATTGCGTGGGTGGGTTTTATGGGGTGTTGGTTGTACATTATATAGCCTAAGGTTCCTCTGAAAAAATCATAAACACAATAACATTGCATTTTGTGGAAAATGCTTATTTTTGCTAATTACAAATTTGGAAAATCTTTACCAAATCTTTTTTAGCTATATGTAAATTATTTCTTCTATGTGGGTGGTGTGAAGAGAATGTTATAAGATCAACTCAGAATTACAAGAAAATGTTGCAAGTTTTATTTCTCTCTTTTATCAGTCAGTATTTTGCGTTGAATATATTTTTCCTTCTTTTTCTCTTATATTTTTGTAAGATAATATTTATTCGTTATATTTTTCAAATGATATATTATAACTTATTAAGAATTATTACTCCTACATATGTTTCAATGCTTTTTCTATTTTGAATATGGCGCCAGAAGTCCTTTTAAATCGATTTAGTGATCGATCGGGTCACCAGGCGGCGCTCATTGTACTGTTTCTGTTTACTTTTTTTCGAACTTTGAAAAACGTTTTTATTTTTTAATTTTTTAATATTTATCGCGAGTGTTGACGTTCCGGAGGGACTTTCCCCCTCAAATATGGATATGTGCTTCCTGTGGGGAAAAAATTGCCCCCTGACATCCTTTCGGTGCGCCAGCATTCGAAACCAATTTTTTGAGGTGAGTTTTGTAGGTTGGAATACCCACTGCATGAGCCTTAATGAAGGAAATAATCGCTGGCCAGTAATAAAATTTATAAACAAAAAAGCTCACAAGCACGGCGTTGAAAGCTTTCGACGATATTTTGTGTGAAGACTAAATTTGCTAATGATATTTGACAAAATTTAGAATATAATTAAATAAACGAACGAAGGATATTTAAATGTTGAATGTGATCCGTGTGAGAAGCACTGAAGCACGTGGATTGTGTATTTCGGGTACGAGATAGCGAAATTATGTATTGGAAATGATTTTTAGAGGAGTAAATGAGTTTTAAAATGAGGCATCATTGAACATTTCATGCGCAATAGTTTATGAAATATTAATTTGTCAATAAGGTTGCGTTTCCCCTGAGTGAGCGATGCATATTATCAAATTTCAAGTTATAATAAAATATTTATTGACTTTTCTTTCCCGAATTCTTAAAGTGGAAGGTCTGCTGAATATCAAATGATTTTATCCATAGGGCTCACAAGAATTTGTTATTGGAAATTGAAAATTCTTTTTGGAGTCTGACAAACTCTTTTTCTTGAAGAAGCACTATCCCTTAGCACACCGAATGGGAATTTACTGAAAGTACAGCTTTTTGAAATATTTTTGTTTTAAAAAAACATTTCCACTTCAACCCACGCTCAGCGCCTTGCCAGTTGTGATTTTAAATACCAACAAAATTAGCTTGATTTTTGAGAGTACATTTTTTGAACAAACATAAACTTTAAAAAAAATCAAATTGTGCAACAAAATTGCACGAGAAGGCTTAAAAGAATAATGTTCTTTAAAAAACAAATACTCAAGAAAATAAATTCGTGCAAAATAATTACACAGAGTTAAAATAACAGAAATATGTTTCCAAATAACATTGTGAAACGGCTCTTTAGAGACAGATATATTAAATTTGAAAAAAGAGGAAGAAAAAATAAAGAGACATCAAAACCATCTCTCTCTCGTTTTTTTTTTTAGTATTTATCCGTCTTTTTTATACTACCAAGATCCAACATGTTTCGAGGCATTTAGACATCCTCTGATATTCCACACACCTTCGATTTCAAGAATCCTGAAAGCGAAAGTGTATATATTTTTTTATAACAATGCAATTTGTTACAGGGTTTGATGATGGCTCATTCGAAAGTTTATTTTATCATCTTAAAACTATTTTTCGTACATATTTACGCTATTCCTTAGTAGAAGTAAACTATTCACATGAACTTGTAAAAAATGTTTCGAATTTCTAGTTTTTTGTTTATAACGAGAAATTCGAACCCTTAATTTTCTCGAGCAGTTCAGGGCTTCGTCAGAACACATAGGTATTTTCACGCTGTTTCGTCTAATTTTATTGGACTATATATGGATCGGCTGAGATTTCTGATTGTATTCATAACTCGGGATTCAACTTTGTACTCAAAACTTTTGTGAATACTTACATAAATTCTGAGTCACATTTTAATAACTTGAAAGTTTTCACCGTTCAAAGAAAACCTCACAAGATAAGGGAATCGTTACAATTATGTAATACGTTATTCAATTTTTGTTTCTTTAATTTAAAGATTATTTATAGATCTTCAAAAAGTCCACAATCATAACATCCTGAGTTTGCAGTCGGAGCTTCTATTTTAAGGTAGATGCGCCTGAATAATCGTGAATGTGTAAGGAAGTTTGTGTCAAAATCGAAATTAAAGATTTTTATGATATGATATGCATTCCAATGAGAGATTGTAAAGTTGTTGTGTTCCCCTTGATATAAACAGCAATGATTATATCACTCAGCTCTCTAGTGTATAGCGGTTACTCATTTACTGTGGGTGGTTGACAGATGACTAATCCAAAATAATCTCTAGCACATGTGAGCAAGAAATATCATATTATACTTTTCGAAATTGTCATGCATCCGCTTATTTTTTAATTATACTCAAGATATTATACTTTTCTGAATTGAGCTGCCTCTGCTTCTTTTTTAATTACCCATGCTTTATAGATTACCTTAATTTAATAGCAATTTGCTATTTGCATTAGCCAAAATTCATTTTCGCAATAAGAATTTCACCAGCCTTTTAGTATCATCCAGTTTCAATATGCGTGATATGCATAACACATAAACGGCTAGCCTCGATTAAGTTCAACCCAAAAGTACCTGCACATCCAGTTTCTCTTTTGTACGTGTTTCGGATGTCCCCTCCGGTTATTTTAAGCCAAGCAGGAAAAAAACCGTAGGTACTATGCATTTGCGAGAAGAAAGATTTTTTAATTTTTAACAATTAAAAATTTCATTTTTCTCGAGAACGATGCAAGTTATGAATAGCAGTTCATATAGTTTAAAATTATGTCCCTTCCTGTAATCTATAAAATTATACCTTTACCGGATCACTGTTAGAAAATTATATCAGAATTCTCTGTCACATGTCACTGGAGCTTTATGCTGTTACCGTGACAGAAAATTCTCTTACAGTTTAGAATTTTCTGTTACTGTTAACTGCATAAAGCTCCAGTGACATGTGACAAAAAATTCTGTCATGGGCGCAGAAATTTCTGTCACAGTGTCAGAATTTCACATGAGTGACAAGTAACATAAATATTATATTATTGATACATCAATGTAGAACATATAACAGTATCCTGCAAGTAATCTTCCTCATAAGAATGGAGAGAGAACGTTCGACACTTTCGTATAAAGGATGGAATACCTGAATAAATGGATTGCATATTTATTGAAATTAATTAACCGAAAAATCTCATAAGGCGTTAAAAGAAGTACGTGCGTACAAGTATATGTAAATTCTGTACCTTATATTTATTCATAAAAATACATCTATAGTAGCAAAAATACATAGGCTTTTGAAGCAAAATTTTATATCTCACCCGTCTGGTTAAATAACGCCAGCTGATTTGAAAACGTACACTGAGAAACTTTAGGTTAGAAAAATTACTAAAACGGATAGCAAATGGGGGCAAAATGCTTAAATTTCGACATTTTAATACATAAATAATAAGTTATACTATTTTCATAAGAAGATTTCCTATTTGATAATAGCAATCCTTACTATTTTCTGTAGTAAAATCCGATGTGGGAAAAATTAGTAGAGATATTAATAAATTGTACAAAAAGAATAAAAGTAATAAGTATTTTAAATAACAGAACATACTAAATATGTAGAAGAAATTACTATTGTCTGTAGGAACACGATGTGTATTATGGACATTTTCTACTTTTTGTAAGAAAGGTTAACACCAATTATTAAAATTGGTCCCAAATATTACTAACTGATTTAGCAGACGGTACCGAGCATTGGACCGAGCGCTGGACCGAGCGCAGCCGAGTGCATCCGATGTGTGTCGATCGCCGATCATATTTTTAGGTTGCGAAAATGACATCTAATTTATGTTTCAATGCAAAATCCGCAAAAAAACGTAATTTAAAAAGAAAATATTTACTTATTTTAATTACATTAAAAGTTTTGTTGTTTAAAATTATAAAAACATCATGAATATCAATCAATTAAGGATTAAATGAATTAGGACCAATAAACTTTCTATCATTCAGGGCATATGGAGGTTTTCATTCCGAGTCTCAAAATGTCCTATAGGTAGATGGATCATCGCCCGACTGCTGTCCCGGAGACGCGTGTTCGATTCCCGCCAGCTTCGTTTTCTTCTAACCCGATTTTTCTTTTTCAGCTTTATAATATAATACTATCTTTTAAGAATATATGTAATTTCTAATGTTGTCAATTCTTAATTTAAATAAATGTGAATTATGCGTTAAATGTAGAACATGTGTGTAGGTAGGCTTGTGTGAAAGTCAGCATTACGTGTTTATTTTTTTTACTATTCCCACTGTAGCATATTTTGCTAACCAGTTAGTAATTCGGTGCGCACGGTCCCTGCGCATAATTTTACTACAGTACTTTGTAAATACTGTTATCTTCTACAGATATTAATCCAACAAATTTACTATTTTCTCCTATCAAAATTAGTAAATAGTGCAGACTTGCAGTTTTACTACAGAGGTTAATAAATACTTCAAATGTCTTTTACAATAAATGCAATAGTTTTAACTTTTATTCCAATATATTTTATAATTCTTTAAGTAGCTACGAGTTACTATTGAGGTTAGTAAATATTATTAAAATTTGCTTTTTGCCCCTCATTGCAAAGTTCAGATAGTAAAATCTAGTGTCATTTTTAACAAGAAATACAGTGTATAGAACACACGAATTGAAAGAGTTTCGTCGCCGCATTGAGCCATGCAACTGTTTTCTCTAGCGGCTGTCATTTCCCGGTAAAAAAAAAAGAAAATTTTGTTTTCAACGTCTATTTCGCCATAATTTCTGACAATTCTAACAAATATGCATACATATATACTGGAATTATTATAGATCATGGCAAAATAGTCGTTACATACAAAATTTTCTTTCCTTTTACTAACCTCAGTTTTCGCAAGACGACTAAACTATATACATATACACTTATACACACACTTATACATTTATTTTATTCATACTAACCTTTCACACTGGTTTAAAACGTTAAAAACACAAAAAGCACATGTGTAAAACACTTTCTATTGAAAGCCAGAGACACAACAGCTGATTGCGTGTACCGTTTGCTCTTCGCATTAGTAATCGTACATTTTGTTACCGTAACATAAATTTTGAAAACCTGAAAAATAATTTCTGCAGTTTTATGTCACACATCTGTAATTTTACATTAGAACTAGTAAATTCATGTCACAGTGTAGTAAGTATATGTCACAATCTACTAATTTTATGAAAAATTTAGGAAATTTACTACAAAAGTATCATGAATTCATGTTTTGTGAAAGGAATCTGTGAAATTATGTTACATCCGAAACTGCAAAGTATCAAAAATTCATGAACTTTTCTAACAGTGGATGTTTGTCTTGTTTGATTCAACAAATTTTTCCGAAAATATAGGGAGAATCAATAAAAATGAACTTAAATAGCGTTAGTTTAAAGAGCTTTTACATAGTATTTTCAAAAAAGTCTGTTTTTAGATCACTAAATATGTGAAGAATAAGATATTCCATGAGATTATTAAGGTCCCTGAGCTTCAAGGTAAAAAAATGGTTTTTATCTCTAAAATTGAAGAAAGATCATTTTTAACGATTTAGAATTTCATTTCGATCAAAAACAATACAAAATAGGAACAGCAATTCAGAGTTCAAAATTGTCCCCCTTTCTGAAAGCTATGCAAATGTATCTCACTAGATGTATATCTTGTGTATTTTAACAAAAAGTTTTTAAAAATATCAAATTGACATAACTTTAATATTTGATATAAAATTTGTTTGAAATTCGTTGTTAAAATATACAGTATATACATCTGGTAAGGCATATTTTACATCGTCCATTTGTGTTCATAGAGTTCAATAGAATTTCTCTTTTTCTTTTAAAACTAACTGCTTTCATATCCCGCGGAAGCGCTGCAATTGCCAAACTGTCAACAAAAATGTATAAAATAAATTTGTAAAGAAATTTCAAAATAATCGTGTTTATTTACTTTGTACCAACCTCAAAATTTAAAATGCACGTTTTTAAATCTAACTTACAATGACGTGGAACTTTTGAACCAGGCTAAAAAAAGAAAATTCAATTAATGAGAACATAAGTAGGAAAGAATAGGAGGGCTAGAGAGGCTGGAAAAGCTTAAATTAATGAAAATAGATTAGAAGCACCAGTAGTAAAACCCCCAGGGTCGATGATATCAAACATATTATTTTTAGAAGGAAGAATAATTATTTTCCAAATTTGCCAAATTCAGTTCTTGAATTTTTCTCGACGCTTCAGTAAACGCAATTTTCTTGCATTTGTCCCTGTTCAAAATTTCTAAAGTTTGACTTGAAAAACGACACTTTTGAGTTTAAGATTGATGCGAAGTAAACAACCGCAACAATTTTCACATTTCTTTCCAAATTAAATTTCCAATTTTTTTTTTGACACTGTAGTGATTGCAGCGCTTCCACAGAATAAAAACAGAATTAAAAAAAAGAATAAATCTATACAGAACTCCATAGACATTAAACTTGTGTTGATACAATTTTCTTTCTGCCGAGGCTTCGTTTATCGAGATTTTCTAAAGTTTGACAATAATGGTTTCTCAATAGAAAAAAATCACCATAAATTAAGAGAAACAGAATATCCATGTCATAAGATGTGAAGCTGTCTCAGATAAAAATACAATTCTTCATTTTAGTTGTGTTTTCTCAATTTGTATTTTTCTATCAATTGTTTCAAATTGTTTTCTGCTTAAATGCGAACTGAATTAATAAAACCCAGTAAGAAATTTTAACTATTTTTCGTTCAAACTTAATTCTTTTTGTTTGAAAAGTTCATTACTATTTTTCTCGTTAAAAATTTAAATAATTGGTTCAAAATGTAATTATTTTGTTGAATATTCAACAATTTTCGTAAAAAGTCATACCATTTGATGAAAACTCATTATTATTATTATTAAAAAATCGTTTTTTCAGGTTGAAAAAACAACATTTTGATACAAAATTCAACACTTTCAATATTCATCTCTTTTGGAAGAAACTTAAGCTTTTTTGATTCAAAATGTAACTGTTTAGTTGAAAATAAATCTGTTTTGGTTGAGGATTAAACCACTTCCTTGGAAAATTCGTCTTTTTGGATTAATTCAACTGTTTCTGACTTAAAATGAATACATTTATAGTAGAAATATCGAATATTATCACTATTACGTGTTTTTTGAGAGTACATTTTGTTGTTGTTGAAATGCCAACCGTTATATTTTGAGTTGAGAATTCATCTTTTTTGTTGGGTAAAAGTTTAATTACTTTGTTAAATATTCATCTCTGGTTGAAAATGTGACTGTTGTCATGTAATCTAATGTTCAAAAATAACAACGCAGATAAAAATACATGAAAAGTATATGGCAATTTACGACGTCATAGAATACAGTTTGCTCATTACTAAAATTCTTATATTGGACGCAAAAACATCTGTAAAATGCAATAGTCATTCAAATCTTATTTTATTAAGATAAAATTTACAGTTTAATAAGACCTTACTTTTCATTTAATAATTGTCACAGACACATCGAAACTTATGGCAGTTTTTTTGTTGACGAGTAACTTTTTGATAAACATGCTAGACTTCTCCTAATAGACGAAAAATCGATAGTTCCGAAAGGGTCGAGTTGTCGCGACAGAAAGGCGCGCATTTCACGAATAACATAGGGAAAGGAGCCCTCTCGGTCGTTAAAGAGTATTACGACATTATTTTATTACTTTGCGCAGAGAGAATTGTTATTGGTTGTCTCATTACTTGACGATATCAAAACATCGGGAATAATGAATACGTTTTCTGATCAGCTGTTTGGCATTAGTAGTCAGCCAACTCATGCACAATATTTTAAACTTTAATTTAGCTAAGTTCAGATTTTTTCATTATCTTCCCTGTAGCACACAGAAAGTGAATGTTGAGAATCAAAAATCGAAAATACTTCAAGCAGGGCTCAATGAAGGGAAATTTAATGAACTTCCCAACGTTATTTTTATAAATCTTTCTATAATCTTAATTCTTACTGAGATAGCTACGAAAAAAAGTGGCATGTTTTCATTTTTTTTAGTAGACTGTCAATTGTGGCCGGTGCTATAATATGGAATTTCAAATAGAGAAAGACCCCTCGATAAAATCGAAGTCACAATTTATAAAGATAAAACACATGTTCACTCATGGGCAAAAAGGTTTCCAAATAGCGGCGAAAAAAGTTTGATCCGAAAAAGTTATCTAGTTCCGAGGAAATAAATGCTTAGTCGACACCACAAGTTGGAGCAAGCTCAGCGGTGTATTGCAATAAAAAAAGTAACCTTCAGTTTGAATAAAAATAAAAACTTGCGGCCCAGAAATTTTGTTTCTAAATGCAAGGGTAAATTGCTTGATCTCAAAAAGATAGCCAATTCCGAGTAAATTGTCAACAGTGGTGTAGTCGAGGCTTGGCGGGCCCTGGTGCCGCCAAGGTACTTTTATCAAAGGCCTGGCGGCGCGGCGCCAGGCCGCTTTCTTGTCGCACGAAAAATCATGTTTGTGTGATTTTCTCTAGTTGTAAATTTACTCCGTCGACAGAATTAATTTTAAATCACGCAGGCCATCTATGCTCAAGTCACAGAATTATTTGCTACTCAAATATGTTATTTTCCAACGGGAATAAGATGACACGTACTTATCTTACCTATTTGTCGAAAAACATTTTTTGTCAAAGTTATGAGTATTTAAAATAAAAAAATGTAAATCGCGGATTGGCAAAGAATGGACTAAATTCGTCATAATGTAAACAGTATATTCCATGGTCTTCTGCCTGTGGCCGCGCCATCGCGAGAAAAGAAATTTTTTGTCTAAAAAACCAAAATTCACATTTTTTGCCGAAACGATACAATAGATACGAAAAAAGTCGAATAACAGTTCAATTTAACAGTTTCAACAACTTTTACATCAAATTTTTTCTTTGAAAGCGGCATTTCTTAAATAATAGATATTCTCCATTTTTTCTAACTTGCTTCATTATTTTTCCACCAAACTATTGCTGAAACTGTTAAATGAAGTAACGCGAGATAGAAAAAAGTGTCACCAGACATTTTTCTAGAACTTTTCAAAGGTACAATTTTGTTTTCTTGACTTTTTTCATATCTTGTGTAGTTTTTACAAAACACATGAATTTTTTTTTTTTTTAATAAACACAAATTCTGTTCATAAGGACGAAACTTGAAAAAAATTAAGAGACAAAATAGTTGGGTTTTGGATTAAATTAACATTGAATAATTTCAGAGAAACCGCCACGCCGCCATTTCATCACATTTGCACTTTTTTTTTATATTTTCCGACAAACTTCAAAAGTGGACGAGAGATTATATCAGAACCACAAAGAAAAAGATAAATACCTAAAATAGATTGAAAAATATCACACGGTTAACAAAAATTTGAATAATTTTTGATAAACCGCGTTTACAGTTTTTAAAAATGTAAATACTCTTAACATATTCCCTTTAAAAAACACCGCCAGGCCACTTCTTTTAGGACTACACTACTGATCGCCAAGAATTTTGAGGTGAGAATTTCTCAGGTTTTGAAAATTGGCTTTCAGCAGAGATTAAAATTAAAATGTTCACTGTATGCAAAACTGAATACCCATTCTTAAGATATAAGGATGCTCAATACAAATAATAAAAGTTTCATACGAAAAAATTCTCGTTCGAGAAAAAAAAATTTAGTGTTACGATATCGCTCTGTGACAGACGATTTTTCGCTGAAAGGTCATTAAAAAAAATACATTTTTCTGTTTTATGTCAGAAGACGATAATAATTTCAAGAAATTAGTATGCTGAGGAAAATAAAAAAATGATTACGAATCTAAAATACTACTCTAAAATGTTTACTAAAATCAAAATTTTTGATTTCTGTATTATAAGATGAGAATTCGAATAAACACTTTTAACACGCCGGGTATTTGATTTTTTAAGAATTGTTTATGCAATAAACCCATTTTTGGAAAAATGTAGGTTATATATTTCTGTACTGTCGCCGTTCAATTTTGTTAATTGCTTAAACAAATGTATAACGCAGCCATTTATTAGTAGATATAGATTTCGTTTCTTGATCATAATAATAAATTAAAAATATGGGATAATGTTCTGAAAAGGGATTACCTTCGATTAATTTGAAACTCACTATGCGGAGGTATCTTGACAAGCTGATTACGAGTATGATAGTAAAAAGAGGCGCAAATTTGATTTTCAATGTCATAACCAGTGGGGTGAAACGGAGATAGGCCTTTCCAGAACAGCGTTCGAAGCGGAAGATAACGGGTCTCATACTTTAGAGGTACTGATGGTTGTGTTCAGTTGTCAAACATTTGAAATGGTGACTACTTTGTATAAGAAAACAAACATTAAATTCCAACTTTTAACATTATTCTTACATTTTACACTATTACTTGTAATTGCGTAAAAAGTATGTGACATAAAAAATATTGCTGGTATGCAATTGTATTAGAAAAAATTATGACGTTATTTATGCTATGAAAAATTACATAAATACTTTACTAATGAAATATAATAGTTCTGCATCAAATAAATAAAGTTGTGTTTCTTCATAATTAAATTAAATAATAGCAATATTTGTTATCCAAATATTTTTGACTGCCAATAGTTATACCGTTTACCTTAGATTCAAATTTATTTAAATTTATATTCATTCGATATTCCCGGCATTTCGGCGCCATACTGGATTATAATTTCAATTCAGGGTTTCAAATATTAGGTGGCGCTCGAACGCTATCCCGCTGTTTAACGTGAGTTTCACCCTACTGGCCCGTTAAAAAAACAGCATTTTTGGGGTTTCGAGTGGGAAAGGGGTAGGGGTCTGATTTAAATTATTTCTGTAACCATTCATAGTGATGCCTTCCCCCACTAAACATTGGAAAAATGTAGGGGTGTGACTTAAATTATTTCTTTGAGCAGGCACAGGAGTGCCTTGGCGTGATCTAAACTATTTTTTTCTACTAATCAGTGAACACAGGAGTGCCACTTGCCCCATTTCAAGACATCCTACACTTTCTACCAACGTTTTCTCCCTTCCCTCGAAAAATAGTGACTTCACGAAAACAATATCTATTACACAAAAATGTATTAGAGTTGACCATTACCCGAACTTTTGAGAACGGTACAGAAAATTCAACTTTAGTGAAAGGATGAATGTTTTTTAAAAAACCTTCCAAGAGTAGCTTAATTTGGGAATTTGGCAGCACTTATAGCCAATGAATAAAAATAGTTTTTCAACTCTAGAATTTATTAACAGAATCATTCTGACTAGTGGGTAAACGTTATAGAAACACAATTTTATTTGCTCTAGCACGATCGAATTGAGAATGTTTCTAAGCATTCTTTATAAGTGTTAGGAAATTTTCAAAATAAAGCTATTTTTACTCAGAGAATTGTTAACATAATGAACTGTTCTTGCCGTATAATAAAGTATCATAACGGAGAGATATTGTTGAACAATTTTTAGTCGCTTTCATTTAAAAAATAAGGTGTTTTCATTGAAAAACGATCTCACAGGTATATTTGTTTACTAAATTTGTTTTGAAAAATTATAAACTCTTATCCAATATCAAATGATCACAGTAGTTACGACCCATTTTATTGGCATACGCACTTTCAATTGATTATTATGAAAAGAAATATATCTACTAAAAAAGGGCCAAATGATACGTTTCTTCATTGAATTAAAATAAAAATACACATTATAATACCTATTAGTAAAATATAGCTACAGAGTGCTGTTGGCTAGATATTCGTTTGTTTAAACAATCGCCATTATATTTTTCAAAACAAACTAATATAGCATTAGGCATTTTTAACGAATCTAGAGTTGATTTAAAAAAAAAAGAATTCCGTGTAGTGAAAAATGGCCGAAATATAAATTTATTTATGAATATTATTTAAAAAAATTAACAGTTATTGTCTGAAGTCAAAGAATCTCACATAAATGCCGTTGGGAAGATATTCATTTTTGATTCTGTTAAAGAACGAAACCAATCTATTTAAACATAACAAAACTATACATTGGTTTATAAATAGAAGATAAATTTAATTAACTTAAATTTATTTCATTAATGAAAGGAACGTAAATGTTGAAAGCAATTAATAAATGGTGTTCCTCTTTTACGAGTCATATTCTAATATCTACACAGATTTTCACCTAGCTAGACGAAGCGGAAAAACTTAAATATAGTTTGCACTAAAAAATTCATTTCTGTTGACTACTTTGTTCATAACAATAATTGTAATTATTTCCTCATGTCTGATGGTACTGGATGTCATGTTTTATCTGTTCCCGCACAAATTATAAGTGGCTAACAAGTTGATCAAATAATAGTTAGATCTGCCATACAAGAGAGCTGTATCAAATATTAAATATTTATTAAATTTGAAGGAATTTAAATCCAAAATCCAAAATTTGAGCCCACAATTATAATTAGAAAAATTATCAGACTCTACAAAAATTCCAAAATAGGTTTGTGATTCAAAGTTACATCTTTCAAATGAAAATTAATACTTTGGGATCTATTGTGTAAGTGTAAAGTTGTTACCAATTACTTACTAAGACATTGTAATAATTCAGAATTTTATATACTATTCGTCATCTTTTAAAGTAGCTTCTTTACTTGTCACTTAGGATTGGATATTGATCTTGAATTATTTTTCTAGGCACGTCTCGTCATATAAGAGGAGTTATTAATTTCATCCTGAACTAGTTTATAAATGTAAGCAAACTAATCGTCTTTGAACCCATGACTTGTGCTCGGCTCGAGTCTGAAGAGTCTCTACTAAATGACCTAAGTTCTTCGTTTATTCATTCAGTCCTTTTTTTCAATATCCCTTCTCCAATTTTTCCTCACTATTTCACTTTTTTGACGTAAATTATTCTCTCCACCCTGCATAAATTCATGTTCCAAACTTTCTACTTTATCTTCCCCTAAGTTTTCAGGAAGCGTTGTCAACTAATGTAATTAATTACCGCCATCAAGTTTTTACCTGAAATTATTTGCAGAAAAGGGCTCTTGTACGTGTTTCAATGCCATGATATAGTTTTAAAAAAAGGGGTGAAATTTGCCTATAAGCACCTCACAGGAAAAAAATAATTAAGCGACACTACATAGTAACATACCGTCACGCAGAGTTGCACGCACTAACCGCTGAATCATAAAGTATCAATTTTGACCCGAAAGTGGATCAAAGCATTACAAACAATTTTACAATTGACAACTACACGTACTACTACAATGACCTTCACAATGCATTGAAGAGAATTATGTGTAAGCAAAAATAATATTTTTTATTGCTTATTATTTTCTGTGTAGATGTTGAATACATTTACATTATACAACTATGTATTATGTAGTTACAGAAATTATTATCGTGCTGACAGACTGAAAATCGACAGAGACACGAACACACACACACAGCGCCAGACCTCTTTTTCCTCTTTTTGGCTTGGAGATTTAACTACATATTTGTTTACAAATGCAACTTTTGGTTGTTAAAGTTTAATCTTTTTTTTATTGAATATTCGACTATTTGGTTGAAAATGTATACCCGTAAGTTGAAACTTCAACAATTTTTCGGCTGAAAATTCAACTAATTTGTTGAAAATTCCTCTCTTTTGCTTGAAATTCCAACTATTCGGTTGTAAATGCAACTTTTTAGTCTGAAATTAATTTTTCTTTCTGTTGAAAGTTTCACTATTTGGTTGAAAAATGATCTTTCTTGGTTGAAAATTTATCTCTTCGGGTTCAAAAGTCAACTATTTTGTTGAAAATGCAATATATTTCTACAACAATTTGAAGGTCTTAAATTGAATTTAGTATAGTATCTATACAACAATTTTATTTGAAAGAATTTATTTCCCTGTTATTCTGCTATTTTCGTGAAAAATCACCCTAGTTATCCTGTTTTGAGAGCTTTTTGTGCTGTAAAGTCTGTTCAAATATTATGCTTTCATGCTCTGTGTTTTATTTTAAGTGCTTATCAAATAAATGAAAGACAGAATTTTAACTTTAAAAAGCACGGGGTGTTCGTATTTGTGACGTCACCGTGGGTAGTATAATCTTTGTGTTATCTTCTGTAACGAACAAGGGGGGGGGGGGGATGTCAACAGTTTTCGAAATAGCGTGACGTAGTTTATGAAAGGCTTCTCTCTTTGATTCAAAGAAAAATTTCCTGAACTAAACCAATGTTCTTCAATTCAAAGAAACAATTACCCGATTCCTACCTTACCGACATCCTTTTTAAACATAACAATTCCACACGAAATGAGATATTGAGCTGAAATTTTAAGAAAATAAAGAAAAGCGACTAAGAAACGTTTACATACTAACAAATTTTCACATATACAAAAAAATTTTATAATATTATCTTCTTTGTAATTGCAAACATTCGTTAGTACATTAACGTTCCTTAGTCCTTTTTCTTTATTTTCACAAACTTTTAGGTCCATACCTCATTTCCTGTGGAATTTTTATGATCCAACAAAAAAATATGTCGGTAAAGTAGGAATCGGATAAGTGCCACATGCTCAAAAAAATCCTTTTTATTATTTTTGGGGGATTTACAATTTTGTTTCGAATCTTAATTTTCTGACTTATAATAAGAGTTATAAATGAAAGATTTCTGAAATATGGACACTATAGATTGTAAATCTTTCGGTTTCTTCTTTACTGGCAGAAGTCACAAAAAACAACCAAAGATAACAACGATCTCAACTATCGACGATTACTATAATATCGACTGAGAAATACGAGAGGATGATTTCGCGATTCTTCAATTGACCGCTAGTACCTTTCAGTGGCGCTGCAACTGAAAACCATTCTGAGGGGTCGTCTGACTGCGTCTGACAGGGTTCGCACTTTTTCTACTATTCCTGAAAATATTTTGGTAGACAATTTTTATTTTGCATGGCTTAGGCGCATGTATTTTCAATAGAATTATGCAATATTTAGCTCATTCGGAAATAGTCTTTCTCGTGTGTGTCGTCGTTCTTAGAAAACAACTTTCAGATTTTTCACACAACCCAACCCTCCCGACACCGCACCGGTTTCAAGACAATGTAATTCTACGTAAATAATTTTTTTTCTAAGTGTCTGGAATGAAGAGATCAAATTCTTTGAAAATTTGATAATAATTTAATATAAGTCTCAAGACTATTGAAAGAAAAAATTAAGATCTGTCAGCGTGATAATAAAATCGGTGTTGTCAGTTTGAAATTTGAATAATAACTTTTTATTCTTAATTATATTAACTTTTAGCTATAATTATATTTCCTAAATAATAACAACATTTTTTATCATATTATTAATTACGTTTGTTTTTATAGAATAATAATTTTCCTTAGCATTTAAATTAAACTAACTGTTTACTTTTACAATTTTTTGTTACTTTTAAGGAAGTCAACATCTAAACATTTTTTTTTCATGTGTCTTATCTCTCTTCAGAATTTACTTTGCAATGTGAGACACTGAATAACTATTGCAAAATTCGTGCTCGTGCATTTCGCCTAAAGGCCGAACCGATACTTTATCTAGATAAACTCTGCAAATAAAGTTTTATATGCAGATAATGCTATTTCTGTACTTCGTTATTGTCTTAAGTCAATTTTTATAAGACACACACTAGTATTACGGAATTTTATGTAAAACTAACCGGTCAATTATAAATGAAAAATCTTACGGAATATTCCGTAACGGTAGACAGTTCATTTATACAAATATTTTTAAAAATTGTGCACCTCACCTGCAAGCTAGATAAGTATATAAAGTCAATGCGAAATTAGTGAATTTGTAGATTATTGTGTAATCTTTCATGAATGTCATCAAAGAAGAAAAACTGAACAAAAGCAACTAGATTACTGTTAATGTATAACAAATTATCTGCACTTTTTATGAATGGTGCATGATTTCTCAGAAATGTCTTATAGGCACACCGAAAAATACTCAAGAAATACATACACGAAAAATTAAATATGTTCGATGTGAATCAAATTTGAACAAAGTGTTATCCTATTGAAAAGTACTTCATAAGATATAAATTTTTATGAATAAATATTTACTTTCAAGGGGGAATTCCGAATTGGCTTGTTTTGCGGCTATTCATAATTTCCCTAATGAAAGGTTATTAGCCCTTAATCACTTAAGACCGTCTACAGACGGTCATCCCTAAAATCGAATTATTATTATATTAATATATTTATATTGATATAATTAATATTAATAATAATATTATAATATTATTATTAATATGATAATATTATATAATATTATATAATAATAATATTAATATTATTAATTTATTATTATAATATCGATTGCGGGTGATTAAGGGTTAGTTGACTTTAAATCTGACAAGCTGTTAACAACTTTGTAACATTTTTTCAAGCCTTTTCAAATATTGTTTCGCTTTTTATTATCTAAAATTGTTATTCATTAAATTTTGTGGTTTCAGTTAATAAAAAGCAAACAGAAAATGAAAAGGGTTGAAAACAATTTTCAGAGTTAGTACCGACGAAAATGATCTACACGCCTGTTTTTTGAGGTATTGCTACAGTGCCTTCATATTTATAATTTGAACATCGAAAATAATAATTTAATTAACTCTGAGTCTAATTAACCCAAGTCGAAAAATAAATTTCAATTTTATGAAAAGATATTGCAAAAAACTTCAAGTTTCGATGTTTTGGGAAAATTGGGATAGCTCCGTAACTAATAAAAAAATTGTAAAGCTTTTTAGCTCATTTTTAAAGGCAAGTCTCCATAGTATTTTGCTAAATTCTAAACAATGATATTTCCATAGATATTACTAAAATTAATTAAAATGTGATAAATAATGTTACATTTATCATTATGGACATTTTGTGTTCTTTATAGTACGCATTATTAATTTTTTACGCGAATGAATTTTATCTAGAATATTCAACGTTTCAACTGAAATATAAATTCATAAAATACTTTTTTACATTCTGATCTCAATGATCAGGTATTAGTTCAATGCGGAAATTGTGTTTCGTCGATTTAATTAAATCTCGGCGGTTTCGGAATCACTAATCGAGAAAAAGTGGATTTTACTTCAATGTCTGTCTGGCTTCGTCGTCGTTGTCTGTATACACGATAACTTTCGAAGGAATTAGTTGACTGGATTGCCCTTTGGTAAATGTTTTTGGAGCCTGAAAAGAAAGGACGAGCTTGTTACCCAGTCATTTTTGACTAGCAGTTCTGGTTTCATCCATCGAAAATGCTTTTTAAAAATAAAAAATTCTATTTTCCAACAAAACTATACAAAATATGAAAAAAATCTTCGAAAGCAGAATTGAAGGGCAACACCGCATAAGGACGTAAGTGCCAAATTTCGGAAATGCCTTTTATTGGCCTAAATTAATGCTTTTAACCTAACTCATATTTCTGTAAAAGATTATGGTCCGGTTCGATTTATGAGTGGGTCAAAATCCATGTTTGGTTTTTTTGTTTTTAAAGTAGTTTAATATTTTTGCCTGTTATTTTCACCATTCAATAGAGCTAAGTAATAGCTCAAAAGTTCTCTTTTGTTTTCATATTACTTAAAAAAATAAAAAAGTTATGCAACTCTTTGTGTGTCCACATTTTCGTTTTTGGGGACGCAACGCACCATTGATAAGGGGTTTTCTCGGATGTGACTGCTTCTTTTAGGATGATTATTTCGCGGTTTGATAGAGTTGAGTAAAAGCTCGAAAGTGATCTCTTGTTTTTGTTCTAAATGCAAAAATAAAACAGTTACGCACCTTTTTAGGTGTCAAAATTAGAATGTTTAGGATGCGCCGCTATTTTACAAGGGTTTTCTCGCACATCGTTATTTTTTTTTCGAAGTGCTCTTTTCGCGATTCAATAGAGATAACCAAAAGCTCGAAGGAACTTTCTTCTTTTTTTTTAATTCAAAGATAAAAATGTTATGCAACTCTTTATGTATCAAAACCAGATTTTTTGGGGAAGCGCCGTTCCTTTGACAAAGGTTTTCTCGGAGATGGATGCTTCTTTCAGGATGTTAGTTTCACAGATAGATAAAGCCTAACAGTACCTCGAACTGTTTTCGCATTTCTTTTCTTTAAATTAATTGTGTGAAAGTTCTACAGTTTTTTGTTCCTCCTGTAAAATTCGAGGTTTAGCACTTACGCCCTTATGCGGTATTGCCCTCCAATTGTTTATTTTAAAAAGACGAACAAGTTTTCTTGAAGAAATTCTTTGGATAAGACACGTATTTTCAATTTTAATCGTGAGGAATATTATTGAAAATGAAAAAGTCCATTTTGTGGTCAAACTATGCAAGATACGAAAAAAAGTATTGTAACAAAAATTGTTTACTTAGAAGAGACTTTTTTTTTGTCAAATCATTTTTTGATAGGACGCGCAGTTTTTGTTTTAAACGTAAAAACTAACATTGCACATTTTTTCAATTACATTTTTGGAAAAGCGAAACAAGATACGAAAGAAATGAATAGATAAAAATAGTTGACTGAAAAATTTTCTTTGTTATTAATAATTTTTCGATAACACGCGTAGCTTTTGTTTTAATCGTAAAAAATAACATTAAAAGAAAGAAAATTTTTGGAATATCGACACAAGGTAAAACAAAATGTTTGATAACAAAATTCTTCGCCTAAAAAAGATCTGAAAAATTTGCTCACGACCTTTTTTTCTCTGATAGGACGCCACTTTTTTGAATTATGAAGACAAGGCAATGAAAATACAACTGTTTCAATATCAATGCACATTAAGAATTGTAATAATATACATTTATTGGAATGATATATTTTTCAGAATTGCTGCGAATGAAGATTAATGCTGAATAAGAAACAAATGTTAAAGTAATCATGAAAAATTAAATTTGTACTATATTTTTCAATATATGAATAAACAACCCCCGACCAAGGTACCGAAATTGATATAATATATTTAAAATATAGTCGAAGCTATCAATAAGTTCGCCAGGAATAAGACCGCTTCCCTGATCCTTACTCGCGATCATCAAGACGCTTCCCCACTCTCACGCTGACTTCGAAATTCTAGTCAGCCGCTACGAATAGTACCGCTATAGAAATCACCATTTTTATGGCTTTCAGGAGGTTTTTTTATATTATGAGTTCTATAATATCGAAAAATATCTCCTGAAAACCATAAAAATTGCGATTTCTACGGCGGCACTATTGGTAGTGGCTGACTGGAATTTCGAAGTCAGCGTGAGAGTGAGGAAGTGTCTCGGCGAGCTCGAGCAAGGATGAGGGGAAGTGGCCTTATTCATAGCGGCCTTATTGACAGCTTCGACTGCGTAATAGAGTGATACAATATAGAAAAAGTCGCATTTTGGACAAATTTTATTTGAGTGTGAAGCACAAGATACGTGATGAGAATGTGTTCGTTGAAGCCGAAGGAGCTTTATCAAAAGAGAATTCACAATCATAACATTATAATTTTCGATGTTTGACTTTCAATTTTAAAACGTCTATGGACAAATTTCCCGTGTAAATACTTATCGGGGAACTATTCGGGGCCAGGGTAGACCTTCCTGACCGCTATCGTGGCGCTGTCAAGACGGTCTATTATGGCACTGAGTAAAAGTAAAACGTTTTTTTATGGTCAAACGCTAATCTGGACAAGCTAATCTATCGCTGGTCTGGACGAGCTAACCTAGCGCTATTCAGTCGTTCTTGTGAACATCTATTTCAGATGGTTGACGATAAAAATTATTTCAAAATTGCCTAAATGATGAGAAAAATTCTTTATTTCGAATCTACATTTTCCTTTTTCAAACTTTTAAACACTCTGGGTATTTTTTGAAACGTGCGAAAAAATATTTGGATTGAAAAGTTAGAAAAATTGTTGTTATTGAATCAACAACCAATTGAGACCCGAAAAGACTTACTAGATGATAGTGGAATAGTTTTTTTTTTAATTTTAATTTTTTGTCTCCAATACTTTTAAGCATCCAGGTTTTCATGGAAATATGCAAACAAATATTTGAGTCTGATACTTAGAAAATACGTCGAAGCTATCAATAAGGCCGCTGCCAAGACGCTTCCCTCACTCTTACGCTGACTTCGAAATTCAAGTCAGCCGTTACCAATAGTGCCGCCGTAGAAATCGCAATTTTTATGGGTTTTAAGAGAGTTTTTTTTTCATATTATCCAAATATATCGAATATTAATTGTGATATTTTCATATTTTATAATATTTTTCGATATTATAAAATTCATAATATAAAAAAAACCTCCTAAAAACCATAAAAAATGCGATTTCTACGGCCCAAAAAGGCCGTCTAGATTAAACGGTCTAGAAAATACCCAGCGAGACGCAAGTCTGTCCCGATAATTTTTTACATGTGTTGGGTGATGTAAAAAGACTGAGCGCGTGGCGTGAGATTCAATAAACGCGCGCTATTTATCCCGAGATTTTTGGGTCTATAGTCCAAATAGTTTGAATCGGCTATTTATACGGAAATTTCGTGATGAATGATCGACATCTTTGAATCGGCAAATAATCACGAAATTTCGTGATGAATAACCCAGAACGTTAAATTGGCTATTTATACCAAAATTTCATGATCAATAGAAAGGCCTTTTATGAAATTAACATTTTACCTTCAACTTGGGCTTATAAAACATGGAATTTTATTAAACTTTATAACATTATGAGTACGAAATTTTTCTGTTAATATTATAAATATGAATGCACTTTGAAAACATACAAAAAAATAGACGTGTAGATAATTTCCGCCGGTAATGTGTGAATAGTTGAACATGGACAATTTTTTTGCAAATGTAACTGAAACATGTGAATTTATATAGATGTGATATTTATTGACCCCTCTACAAACTGGTGCAAAGGGAATAGTGTCTTCTGGGGTTGTCCTTGACAAATATTGGTGAACGTGCTTACTTAAAAATAAACCGTGTGCCAAATTAAACTATTTGTTAATCCCAGGCTCCAAGATGCAAATATTATAAATGAAAACAGGCGAGTGTTGGAACAGGTTATTCAAAAGTTAATTACGATCGTCTTTTATTATTACATTATCTGACACGATAAAAAAATGTATTCAATATTTTGATCCTAATAGGAAAAAACATTTCATTACATTTTTTGTAGAATTTTCTATCTTTTTTGAATTTAGATGGAAATGAAGTTCATTTTATCTTGAATAATTTTCGCAAAAAGCTAGAAAAAGAATAGATTGCTATAGAATCAACTAAAAATTTTCTATCTTTATTTATCGCGTACGATAAAACAAATCTTCATACATGTGGCCACATAATTATTGCTATACTCATGTACATAATTTGTTGCAAATATCATCTGAAAGATTTTTTAATTTGGAGCATTGTGAAAAACAAACATAGAAATTGATGAATAGCAATAAGATGATTGATAATTTGTTAGAATTTGAAAAAAAACCAACGTTCTACAATATAATAATAATAATAATAAATCAAACAAAAATAGACTAAGATCACTAAATGACTATGTAAATTGCAAACGTCTTGGAGTATTTACTCTTTGCTGACGCAATGGTGGTTGTTAAGTACTCGAAAAGGTACAATGCCCTCTCCTTGACACAGTGCATTCTGCAGATCATTGTACGCCAAATGCATTTTTATCAGTCTTTTTTCTTAACAATCATAAATTCTGCATTTTTTAAATACATATTTGCTAACTGAACAAATAATGGATTTTTACAAATAGTCCCTGCACATTTCCAAGCTATACTGGATATTTTTAAATTTCTTCTCTTTTTATAGCATCCATGTTTTAACGCGAGAAATATTTTTTTTTGTAAAAAATTGAATGAAAGTGTATTTAGAAGAATATGTAAAAAGAAAAAAATATAGATATGTGGGAATTACGGTGATGAAGAAATAGTGATTCTTCAACAATAAACTTAGTTTAATGAGCTGCACTCTGCTAGAGTACCGTCGGTACTACTTGGGGTCTCATCCCTCAATCGCCCCTGGGGTCTTAATCTTAGTCCTGCGTAATATCTACTTCAAAGAGATGTAAAAGCATAACTAAAACCTTTTTCTATTTTCTTTATTTCAAGAGTATGCATATAGAGAATCAAAATTTAAAAAGTTAAGGGCTTTAGAGAAATGCCTAATAATTATACATAATATAGTTGATATAATAAATTATAGCATTACAAATAAAATAGACATTGAAGAGAAACCTTGTCAATATCTTGTCTTGAACAAGCTTCGTGTTTAGTTTCCTAAATTTTTCAACTAGATTAAAAAAAAATCTGCCCGCCGCGCGGGTACATTCTCATCGCGCGCCAGGCAACTGTTGGTATACTCGCGCTTCGCACTCGATATGGTATTTACTTGAAAACATCTATTTTTGAAGGGATTATTAAATTTTGTTTTAATTTTATTTAAAAAATAGATAATTTATTTACTTAAGGCTCTATCGGCCTTAAGGAGCACATTCTTATTATAATACTTGATTATTCGCGCTCGATATTCTCTTAAAAATTAACCCCAGCCAGGGTTAAAAGTTCTGTTGATTTGTAAGCAAATTTAAGAATTATACTTCTGGCTCCTAAAGCCAATAATAGCATCAAAAAGAAGAATCTTTTTATTACAAACGATCAATATAACCCTGCACGCAAGGATAATTACCATAAATTTCCTATTAAATAAAAAAGGCGATTTCATAGGTCTTTTGAAAGTTTTAATTTTTGTTCACACCTTTTTTCATATTTGATTGTTTTTCATATTTCGCATGGTTTGGCTGGCGAATGGAATTTTCCATTTTTCGAAAAGCGTTATCACAATTAAAACAAAAACTACGCGTCTTATCAAAAAATTACTAATGACAAATTTTTATCTCTTTTTTTGATGTGCAACTTCTGTAGTATTTTTTGGGTTAACAACTTTTGTCGAATTCCTTTTTTCGTAGCTTGTGTTTTTTGCCCAAAAAATTAATTAAAAAAAACTTTTTAATGTTGTTTTTCATGAATAAAATAAATAAGACGCGTCCTATCAAAAAGTAATTATCGACAAATTTGCAGATATTTTTTGGGTGTAAAATTTTTGTCTTCTCATCTTTTTTTTGTATCTTGCATAGTTTGACCGCAAAATAGAAATTTTGATTTTTCATGATTTATTGCACGACCCAAATTAGAATTTTTTTTTTTCGAGAAAATTTAAAAAGTGGTGATGATAATCTTGCAGGGCCTTTAAAGAGCAACGTTTTTTCCCCTTTTTTCAATAGCGTGCGTTGTTTGGCTTATAATGATCATTTTCGTTCGTTTTTTTTTATTTTGAAAACGCTCTAACTTTGATCATTTTCTTTCCATCGAAAAAAGCCGAAAAATTAATTGTTCAACTTTTTGAGCACTGCAAATAGCCGTTTACATAATTATCAAATCTTTAAAAAAAAATTCCAACAATTGTTCAAACGCTCTCACTTTTTGACTTTTCATCCAAAATAGCTGGCTAACAAACTAGTCCTTTCTTTTTAAGTCTTGAGACCGTGTGCCAAAACTCAATCCAATATTATTAGTCTTTCGAAAGTTACCGTGCCTACAGGATACAAACAGACGGACAGACATAGGGACAGACAGACACGTTCGTGGAAATTGTTTTTTCTGAGTAATATCAAAACTGTGAATTCATTTAATCACGTCTTAAGATTCTGTGATACGCTGAACTGAAGCATGGCATTGACACAAATCAGGTTTGAAACTTTCGATTCACTTTTATTTTTTTTAAAGCTTGAACTGACAAGAGAGGGCCTAAAGATTTGTTATTTCATTAATTTTTATAAGTTCTGCAAAAAACCAAGCATTGGATAATATTTTTCTTCGCCTCATTTGTTATTTATTATAAATAAATTCTGAGGAAAGTGTCATACTATGCAATTGTTTATTTATATCACAAAATCAATTAAGTGGACCCAAAAATTATCCAACTCCTGGACTCTATGTCATTTTTTTCACAGAATCAAATGGCATATTTACCTAGAGTACCACTGGGAGCAACTGCCATCTATGAAAATGACACTGGCTCCCAGTAGAACTGAGGTAAATGATAAACGCCTATTGCCACGTCTCAGGAACGTGAGATGGGTGGCCACAGGGCACCACGAAATCACATATACAGGCCAGCGAAACCCTCGTGTGTCTTTAGGACACGGAGCGACCCAAGGATGATAGCCTTCTGTATACATTTCGCAAGTACCTCAGCCTGTTTTTGGCACGTGGGTATGGCATTGAGGTTACTAACCAGTGATAGTTTCGCACCTTCGAGAGCATCAAACACAAGGAAAATTACTTCAACCGAATATTTCGGGTAAAGTCGCTGCAGCTCCCTTTTAAGGTATTGACACCTCTGCCCCATTTCCCTCACCTTGGCAATGATGTTGTATTCGGCCGAAGCCGAGAATTCGATTACGAATATAGTTCGTTTTTCCAAGTCTTGGAGAACGATGTCAGGTCTCGAGTGTGCAATGTAGACTGCTGTCCGAAAATCGTAGTTTCAAAAAATTTGGCACTTCTGGTTTTGGACGATTGACTTATCTACCTCGGAAGCATTCAGCAGGGCAGGGTCGCAGCCAATACCGTAAGAGCGAAAAAATGGTAATAAAGCACTCTTAGAGCCGCATTATGTCCTTAGAGATACATCGTTCCCGCGTAAGTGGGACAGCCGGATAGTAGGTGTTCTAGGTACTCAGTGTGTGCATGACACGCTCTGCACCTATCGCTAGGAACTTCTTGACATAAAATGTGGTCACGGTATGCTAAGGTAGGATCAAAACTGTCTCACCATGAAAACATGAAACCCTCCGTTTCTGAATTATGTTCTGATGATCTGAAAGACAGCAAAAGTTTTCTTCTTCGCCAAGGACTGATCTTTTACATTTCTGTGAAAGCTTGCGTGCATTTTCTTGCCGAGTAGCTTTTGGCAGAATTTTTCAACCTCTGCTTTCTTTACTCAGGCTTTTAGTAGTGATGTATTTAGATGATGTAATGGATTTTCCTCACTTCTGATGTAAAAATGCAGGCCAAGGGTCTAAGCCGCCTGCTCGGTGGCTCTGTAAACACAGAAAAAACTAAGTGTAAACTTTACCCGGAATTGGGGGTAAAGATTACCTGCAACAAAAATTACCTCATGTGAGTAAACTTTACTGGCACATCTAGGGTATTATTCTGCGTTTACCTACGTTCGGGAGCAATTCTCATTGTTTACCCTGAAGGCCTTGTAAATGTCATATTGAACTTTTGACAATTCTAACGATTCGGCAAAACAGCCTTTATGAAGCCGCACTTGACCGAATTGCCGAATTACCGAATTCAAAGCTAGTGGCTTTCCAATTTTCGAGACGGTGGTGACATCTTTGATGAGAAAAAAAGACAGTTTCTGCCCATCGAGGGTAATATTTGTGTTTTACCAATATGAATAGGTAAAAATACGAAATAACCTGCAACACTATTTACCCTAAGTTTTTTCTGTGAAGGAACGCTCCTTTGCCAATCTTCTCGTGTTTCCTGACCATTTTCAGGAGATCATTTTTTCCATTTGCAACGATGTAGCTGTGCCTATATAACAATTCGGGTATGTAGACATTGGAGATTCAAAAGTCCGTGCCCGCCTTGACGGCGTGGGATGTATAATCGCGGAACGGACGAATTGATATGCAAGCACCTGTATATGCATGATCATATGCGTGGCAATATCAAGGGCTATAAGCCTGTTCTTCGCCCATGGAAACATCCCGAACGAGTAAAGTAGAAGCGGAACGGCAAGCATGCTAGTCACAGATACCTTGTTCAACGTCTACAGATTGGAAGACCAAATTTGTCGAAGAAGATGCTTGTATCTGCTTCTGAGAGACTCTTTAACTGAAGTTACGCTTAGGTATGTATAGTTCTCTCCAGTGTCAAGATATATAATAACAGTTATATCCACAAACTGAGGGTGCTCAGGAACGCCAGTAATCCGTCCTCGCGTGAGATCATTCTTGGCACACTTGTCCAAACCAAAGTCCATACCAATTTCTCCTCTGTACCACTTGACGATATTCAAAGCACTCTAAAATTGCTTTGAACTATAAGCCTAGATCTTCAGGTCACCCATATAAAATACATGAGTGCTAGAGATAGTGGCAGAAGTGTGATGCAAAAGAGCAGAGGGCTTATGGTGTCGCCCTGAAAGACGCCTCTCTGGAGGGTGACGCTGTTCGTTTTCACACGATAATGTCCAGATGAGATAGTAAATCTAGTTTTCCGAAGGGGCATCAATCTCTCTATGCCTCTTATTATGTGTGGATGGACCTTCAAGCTCTCCAGGATACAGATGATAAGTCTATGTGCGGTTGAATCAAAAGTTTTCCTGTAAAATATCTAGACCATCGACAGGCCACGCTGGTGGGCTGCTACGTCTCTGGAGAAGCACCTGTCAATTATCAGGTTCTCTCGGCAGCCTGCTACACCTTTTTTCGAGCCTCGTTTTTCGTCCTCAATTCTTCGAACAATTCTTCATTTATGATGACTGTAAAGATCTTATACAGCATGTTCAAACAAGTTATTGGCCTGTAGTTCTCGGGGTTTGACAAGTTGCCTTTCTTCGGTAGGAATATAGTGCGTCCTAACACCAAAAACTGCAGAATGGGCGTCTTCGACTTCAAATATGAAGTAAAGATGCAAGCAGATGTTGGTGCTTATGAGAACACTTCATCGACCAGACAATCTTGATACCATCTGGTCCTGCAGCGGAAAAGTTCTTCGTGCCCCTAAGTGCCTTTATCACCTCTTCGGCAGTGACTGATGGACATCCCTCTTTAGATTTTATGAGGACGCAAAGCTCCTGGAAGTGGATCATATTTTTAGTGTTTTCTTTCAATTCCAGTGTTTTCGGGATCTTGTGTAACTCTCTCCAAAAAGTATCTACCTCATCGGGCATGGATGGATTTTCTACAGAAACAGGGAGATCGCTGAAAAGGCGCAATGGGTCTGCGACAAACTATTGATTCTCTCTGACCCACTCTTCCTCCTCTGTATATATACTTTTCCTTGTGTCAGAAAACACTCATATTTTGTCAAAAATGTGCTGCTTTATTGTCAGCAGCTCTGACTTCTCCAGTGTGTGTTGGCAGATCCTTAGTTTGTGGGCGAACTTTCGCACCCTTTCCGTGAACGGCCTACCAGATTTTATGTAGTCAGTCACACACTTAGCACGGGTCTTATTCGGTCTTGTCCAGCCAATCTTCTTGTTAAGCTGATTCAAGCGTCTTTTCGTCTTTTGATCCATTTTCAGTTTTAGCCTTCGATTTGAATCAGGCAAAGCTCTCGCCGCACCATAAACTGAACAATTGATGGTCCAGAGGTCGGACTCCTCCGAAATATCCCTACGAAGGGAGGCATGCACTTCAGCCAGATCTTAGGGCTTGGAAGGAACTTGGATGTTGATGTTCCTCGTTTTCCTGAAATCGATATCATCACTCAGAGGGTGCCTGCTCTCTACGCAAAGTGGTCCAGGAACGACAAAAAGTTGGTCAAAAGTGGATTCTTCAATTTTATTATTTCAAGAAAATGAATTAATGGAAATATTTGACAATACTTAAGCATCACGAAAGCAAAAAAAAAGTGTATTAAACAATTTTTTTCAACATTTTTGAGCCACTGAAAGTTACCCAACTGCGAAAATCGATTTCTATCGATTATCCATTATTGAATTTGAGTGATGCTGTGTGAAAAGTAATAACAAAATTTTAAACAAATATGATTTATAATAGATTTAATACTTTCACGATGATTCATTATAATAAATTAAAATTTTTAAGATTTTTCGGGTTTCAATCGTGTGCGAAACTATGAATGTTGCCTGTGATTGGCCAGAGCGCCCCATGGTGGGGATTGGTTGAACTTGATTGGCCAATCAAGTCTTTTTTAAAAACCCCGGGAGGATGGAAAGCCAAATCGGATTGGTATTATATCCATTGTCCCTATCGATGTTATTAGGGTGTTTCAAGATTTCGATTGCTTCTCTATGTTTTCCTGGAAATTTATTGTACGTTTTTGCGATGACGGTTGTTTTCTCAAATAAAATACTATGTCCTGTTTCGATATGATGCTCAGCTACTCCTGATTGCGTGAAATGTTTTAGCCTGACTTTACTCTCATGTTCCTTTACACGTTGACTTACAGCCCTCCCAGTTTCTCCAATATAGACTTTACCACAAGAACAAGGGATTTGATATAGGGGAAACCTCCCTACAGTAGATAGCTTCCTACAGTGGATATTTGTAAATAAAAGCGAAATGCCTAAAGTAAACCTAATTTGCACATTTGCTATGATTTAAGATGATAAAAATGCATCATAAGACAGAGTTTCACGTTATACCTAATTATAAGAAAAGAAAAAAGTATAAAAAACTATTTTGGACATGACCAAGAAACTTTGTCCTCCACTTTAGTAATTTTTTCCAAGTATCTAAATTTTTTCAGAATGATTTTGTTAATGAATATATGTTCCTTGGTCATTAAACCATAATATTTTTCACCCTAGAATCTTGCGTTCTATGTATGAAAATTATTATAAATATAATCCTTGAGGCTCTCATTTTCCTACTATGGATACCAGCGTCATCCCTACAGTGGATTTTCAGTTAAAAGTTTTAGATAATTTGCACTCATAGGTTGGTACTGAAATAGCAGAAGGCAGAATCAGCTGATACTTTGAACATAGCTCCAGCGTAATGTAATTGAGAGTAATTTCAAATTTCCCGCAAGTAGAAATAACTTCACCATGCCCAATTTCTGTGTAGGTATTTTCTAGGTACTTTTGACATGGCAAGATTGGTGACAATCCTAACCCCACCGGACCTGTCCACTGAAAGGCGTGTTGTGAAATATGAGCGAAATAACTGACATTATATGTTTGCTAATTTTATGCAAAATCGAAATTATATCACTTTTTTCTTTGTTCTGATAGTAGCGTCGGTATAAAATATAATTTAGGGGTACGCATAAAAACATCTTTCTATTCTGATTCGCGGTGTAGAATCGAATGTCCACTGTAGGGCGGACCAGCCAACACTGGGCAAAATTTTACCACCTCAAAATAATATCAATAGCTTTTTATTCGCTAACGAATTGATTTTTCTCCCCTACTGCCGAATCACTGAAAGGTTTCTTTTTATCTTTATGGTTGTTTAGAAGTTGTCCTATTTTCGCAGGTGGTTCAAATATAGTTTGGATGTTGTGTGACAGACCGCGCGGCTCAAAAGTTGGGACAGTGCCGTAAAGCTACTTGCGTTAGATAGATATTAGCTTCAAAGTTACTGTGATTTTTAAAGTACACTAGCCTTTTTTATGTTAAGAAAAGTTTTCCTATGTTTACTACTTCAGTTTGAATAAGCCACAGCGTTCATAAAGATATAAATATTAAGAAGAAAATAGGTGTTCTTATTGACTTATTGACTCTCTACTGCTCAGCCAAAAAAGAGAATTAGAGATATACCAATGCGAGTCGAAGATCTCTTGATATTAAAGGATAAGACAAATTATGAATCTCAAGATGAGAGTGAAAGTGATTCTAATGAAGCCGAAGAGTTAGAAGAAAATATATTCTAGGTTAATACCGACATCTCACAGTCTTGAAATTTTGATAATTTAATTTTATTGATATGTAAAATTAAAAGAATACATTATTTTCATTTATTCAAAAATTTAGTTGTTCATATTATAATATTTCTACGTCATATGCATCGTTCATTGAGAAAATCCGACTTTTCGTTACCTTTTCATGTTTTGATACAACGTACAACTTTTATGAAATTTTTATATTACATTTAATTCGCCGATTAGAATTTAGAATTTCCCTCTTCAAGTAATTTTGCATTTTTTGTAACATATTTGTTATCAGAATCTTTAAAAATCGCAAATTAACTATCTTTGTTTAGCCCTTTAACGGTCACTGGGACATATATGTCCCAAAATCGTGTTCAAAAATCCATAACTCCGTCATAAATTGAGTTAGCTTTGTTTCCTCTTCGGCATAAGCTACCTACGTGTTTCTAGTTTTCAGAAAGTATATGAGCATTCATTCACCCTCTTCGAAATCTATTAAAAATTCTGCCAGGTCATAAAACCTAAATACTAATTTTGGTGAACATCCAATTATATTTAGACGCTTGACCAACTTCTTGTCGTTCCTGGACCACTGTGCTACGGTTGGTCTTAATTTCGCTTCCTCCTCTTCCTCTGCGGCTTGTTTATACAGCAGTTGGGAAAGAGCTCTGCGTTCATATCAAGTTTGCGAGTGGTAGTTCGCTTGATTTCGCAAAGACTGTTTCGAAACCTGCTGAAACTCTGGGTGTTTCTGGCACCACAGAGTGTGCATACGCGTCATAAAGCTTTCGTGAATAAGGAAAATGCTTGCATCGTAGCAGTCCAGCAAGCCATCCTTGAGTCTATTTGTTCACTCAATGTGATCGCTTCGCCGATTCGTCGTCGTGTTGCCATCTAAATTATTTTCAGCACCCCGAACTCTGAGGTGATCGGCACTGTTTGCCGATCCATTGTCGAGTGCTCTGCGCGTTCGATTGACCAGAACCAGTTATGTCTTTCAAAAGAAGGCTCAACATGTAATTATCAATCCACTCACTTTCCTGAGAATTAACTACAGAATAACAGAATAACGTTTCTCTCGTTTCCAATTGTAAAAATTCAATTTTATTTAATGTGCCTTCATATGACAAAGTGAAAAACGAAATAATCCGTAAACAATGTGGTGCAAAAGAAACAATAGTTGACTTATGGGAAAGAAATCAGTTATGATGGTTCGGACATGTTGAAAGAATAAAAGATGAACGACTGACCAAGCAAGTGTATAAAGGTAAAGTAAATGGTAGAATGCCCAGAGGTAGACCGCCAAAAGAATAGTTAGAATCTGTGAGTGAGAGATTAATCCGGAGATACATAAGAAGCCATAGAAACACGAAAGCTTGCATGAAAAAATGCATGGACGTGAAGGAAGCTAGGGTAGTATGCCAGGACAGAAAAGTGTGGCAACAAATAGTTCGTAAACAGAGTGACAATAGAGTGAATGACGCCTGAAACAAAGAACTTGGATACTAATGGGCCCAAGTGGGGAACCACACATAACAATTTTATGAGGCTCTTCACTTGGGGTGATCACCAGAAAGATTGATCAACAAACTGGGTCGGAGCAGTGTTACGGAACGAACGTGTCATTTGAATAAATAACACGAGAATTCTAGATCGATCTGAAATGTTCATAACTTACATCTACATACCTATCTACCTTATATACCCATCTACACACTACTATTTTCCAACAGAGCAAGTCAGGCCTACCCCGAAAGGTAAATGGCTTAATTTTATAATAATAATAATAATAATAATAAAGAGATTTGTCATGTCCAAAGAACTACAGGCCCATAGCTTGTTTAAACACCAGCTACAAGCTATTCACTGGCATCCTCAAAGAGAGGATATTGACATCTATCGAGCCGGTATGGAGTGCAATAGTCGAACAACGTGGATGCAAGAGAGGGCTGGCAGGTTGCAGGGAGAACCTGTCAATAGACAGGTGTATTACCCAGGACTCGATCAGGTATCGACGCAATCTGTCCATGGCTTGGATTGACTACCGTAAGGCATTCGATAATACCAACCATGAGCTTCTTATCAAGCTCCTTGAGTGCATGGAGGTGCATCCAAAAATAGTGAGATGCATAAAAGAGCTTATGCTCTTGTGGCGGACAAGATTTGTCATAACATCTGACAAAAGACAAGTGACTACAAGCTTTGTCACATATAAGAGGGGGGTCTTTCAAGGAGACTCTCTAAGTCCGATACTTTTCTGCATCTCCCTCTTGCCTCTATCTATTGTGCTCCGAGGCAAAAGCTCTGGATACCTATGTGGCCCGCCGAACAGAAGAGAATATAAGGTTAACCACCTTCTATACATGGACGACCTTAAACTTTTTGCTTCCTCAAAAAAGGACCTTAACATCCTTGTAGATGCGGTAAA
>CAKNXH010002076.1:47551-58723 GCA_932178445.1 Andricus quercusramuli | reverse complement strand
TCGAGCAAGAAGAGCGATATCGATATATTATCGAGCGCGAAGAGCGAGATAAATATATTATCAAGTGCGATATAAATGGGGCAGGGTGGAAGTTCTATGCCCTCTGTTTGAAAATAAATTTTTGGACCACTATAGTCAACCATTGTACCGACTGCCCTACATAATTCACGATCATTAAAAATTATTTTGTGTCCTAATTAGGGACCCGTTCCATTAGTGGATTCTAACCCGAACTAAACTACGTGAAAAATGAATGTACGTGATTTTCAAGGGATAGGTAATAAATGTAACGAAAGTTTCTTCGTTTCAAGTATACTCAAGCCTGAATAAGCTAGAGAACGATAAGTGCTATCCAGCAAAGTGTTGTGTTACGTTGCTCGAGGAGTTCCCAATGCCCATGCGGACCTTCATACCCACTTTTGAAAGTAGTCCTCTTCGTTTTTGCCCCTCTTTGCTCTTCTAATCACCAAGAATTTCCCATTTTTTCTCTTTCTCTCGCTCATTCACTTTATACAAGTTTCCTAGTCCTACCCATTCGACTTCGGAAGCTCACTATCATATCGGTTCAATGCTGTGAATCTTAGCGTTCATGCCTTTCGTCAGGTCCATGCCGCTGTTGCATGGTATAACGACGTGACTTTCGTAGTCCAAAGACTGCAGGTACCGTTCATTCTCCAAGTAGAGGAAAGTGGCTCTGGCGTCTGGCTGGTCCATGTGTCGTCTTCATCTTCGAACGGTCCCATTCCTCACCAACTTTCGAAGGTCTCGAGTGTCAGGACAACATGCTGGAGTCCTCTTTTTTAATCATTTCTTCGAAAATGATTGACCTTACTTTCTATTTTTCAAAAATTATAAATGCAAATATCCAGCAGCAGCCAAAGAACAATGTTAAGTGATAATTGGTATTTTGGCCCACCATGCTTGTTGGCGAACGCAATAAACACGATCGAAGCATAACGTGTATATAAATTCTGGGTGCACTGGTTAAAATGATGAATGCTATGTGGAAATTTATCGTACAGGAACTAAGAAAAAATCAGTTCTGAAACTCGCAGACCGAAATACTGCTGGACTGCAATCCTAATTTATAAAAGTGAACAGCCAATGTTTTTAAAATGTTCTTGACTATTTATTTTTCAAACAATTGAGAATTCTTTAAATGAAACTTTTAGCAAATTAAAGATAGACAATCACTTTTTCAATTTTTCAATACTTTCCATTACCTTGACCTAATACTTAGTTTTTTTGGACTTACTACTACTACTTATATGAACAATTCATTATCTCATAATGTTGCAAAAGAATTCTATATTCCATATCAGTCAGAAAACTCACGAACAATTGGGAAGCAATTTTTTATTGGATAATTACAATTGAAAACAATAAAAATATTCAGAAATAAATATAGACATTCATAAATTAGGCCAAAGCATTTTTAAAATCCTATTAATTCGCTATATTATGTAATGCTAAATGATTCAATTAGTCAGTAAAAACTGACTAAAAAAGTATAATACAAGAATTGAGTAAATTGAAAACTGTGTGTTTCATCGAGGTTTTTGCATAGCAGAAAATCATTTTATGCCGTTAAGGTTATTAAAGCATTTTTGTACTCGTCTTTTCGTATTTCTTCATTACTTTTGGATAGCTCCAAAACCTTTTAAATATTTAAAGAAACAAAAGTGTAGTGTCATTCCACAGTAAAAACTGAGTGACAAAGTATAATACAAGAATTGAGTAAATTGAAAACTGTGTGTTTCATCGAGGTTTTTGCATCGCAGAAAATCATTTTATGCCGTTAAGGTTATTAAAGCAATTTGGTACTCGTCGTTTCGTATTTCCTCATTACTTTTGGATAGCTCCAAAACCTTTTAAATATTTAAAGAAACAAAAGTATAGTGTAATTCCACAGTAAAAACTGAGCAAAAAGTATTATAAAAGAATTAAATAAATTGGAAACAGATTATTTTATGGAGGTTTTTGTATTTCATTAAATGGTGTCCTGTCATTATGGATAATACAGCCAGAGTCAAAATTTAGGCCCTACTTGGAACCTGTAACTCCTAAATTAGTAGGCGCTGGAGCAGCAAAGTAGGTTCAAAATGAGTTGCGATTTCAATTCAATTTAGACCCTACACAGAAAAAACTAAGAATGAAATTTGTTGCAGGAAATTTTTTAGAGCGATAAAGGATTGTTCAGCCAACTTCGCGTCTTTAAAAATACATGTGTTTATCATGGGAAAACGAAAGAAAGTTTAACCGATATTTGTGTAAAGTTTATCTTGTGAAGTTAATTTTGGTTGCAATGAATCTTACGTCGGAAATGGATGTAAAGTTTATCTTCCGTTTTTTCTGTGTACTTTGACGCTGAAAATGTCCTACATCGGCCGTTTTTCTACGTTAGCGTCAAAGTAGGGTCTGAATTAGAACCTACATTGTTGCTCCAGGCCCTACCCTACATTGGCGCTTCAGACCCTACTTTGGTGCTCCAGCCCCTACACTGGCAATAATAAGAATATTGATAAAAACAGCAATGTCGTAATTGCGGTAATGGTTATAAATTTTTATTTTTATTTCCCTTCTCTGCAGAAATACTTTTACGATCAACTGTAACTCAGGAACTTAATATTGAAACAAAACTCATGAAGTATACAATTCTTTGTTTGTAGTATTTTTTATTATATAATTCGAACATTTATTTGTCAAATATCGTTAACGTTCACTTCAGTTTAGTGGAAAGATTACTCAAGAGAATGAAACTGATTTGGGTTGAAATTACCGACTAGTCCAACAATTTTTTATTTAATTTTAGCATTCGATAACTTAAGGCTCAAATGGGAACTTTAGTTTCGGTTTTCTAAGAAATTTAACATTTTTAGAAAGAATCCTTTTCTTTTTGCTTACAGATTCATTATTACTGCTAATATCGAGAAACTGACCGATTCACATAGTCGCAAACCAATTCAGTTAAAAAATCTTAATCTACAAAAGACAGATACGCAATTCACGGAGTCGCCTTTTCAATGGTTTCTTGTTTCCTGGGTGTACTTCCTAAATATTCAAAGTAGGGCCTGTAGGTTCAAACGGAGTCAAAGGAGGCTCTAGTGTTTCATTCTCTAGGAGTAAAAACCTCAAAGTAGGGGCTATAGGTTTTAATAGCGTCAAAGCAGGTACTAACGAGAAGCTACAGGTTCAAAGTAGGGTCTAAATTTCGACTCGGGAGCGTTTTTGTACTATACTTTTCATTACTCTTTATTGATGTTCGATAGAATTGAACGTTTTAAATATGTAATGAAGAAAAAGTATTAAGCCTTTTTTGAAATAAGTGAAATTCAATTCTATTTTTAGAAAAATATATGTTTATTAACCAACAACAAACCTGTAGGATAGGGAGTTACTATGTTAAAAAATTATTTCGCATAAATTTAATTTAATTTCCTGTTGGACGTAATAATAGAAAACTAAACTAAAAGAACTTTTGACAGTTGTAAAAACACTTTTCATATTTTTTTCTTATAACAGTCTCTCCAAGATTTTAAATTTGCCTTTGAACTACTTATAAATCATCAGAAAGATGCTTTCTGTAAATAAGCATTGAGTTCAACGACTTTCTTTGAAGACGTTTTGAGGCTCCCGTGCGAGTAGCTATATGAAAAAAATGAGAAAAAAGTAATAATTATAAAATTCTGCTAAATGCTTATTGAACTGACATGAGGTAGTTTTTGGGCACTATAAAAGGGGCTCCTGGAAGTTGAAGTTAAAAATTAATGACAGATTTTTATTCCTTGAAAAGTTTGCATTATATGATGAAAGCATTGCCTCTACTTTATTATTCATTTTCACGTTTTGGATGGAGTATCAAAAAGATATTTAAAAAAAACACACATGCACTCTTTTGGGAACTAAACAAAACAACGGAGAGGGGGCGTTGGCCCAAAAATGTTCGAAACTTTTGGGTTTTGGCCACCCTACATTACACAATACTTAATAAATAAATCTATAGAGCATAAGATATTTATGTATCTTTTCAAAGGCTGTAACTTTTAGAACAAATATTTAAAGCGAAGAAAGGTGAACGGTGCTAAGTCCCATCAACCTAATTTTGCATGACAAGCAAGACACCTCTTCAGAGGAATAATTTACAACCAATCAGTTGAATGCCCATTGTGTTAAAAATCAGATGGTGCTACATGCGCATGTATAATAAATAATAATCTAATGAAAATGTCGATGGACTTAGCACCGTTTAGCTTTCCCTGGTATTATTAATAAAAATAATACATGAATCGTTAAGAAAATCATCTGAATCACATATTTTTATTTGCCTAATGAACAAATAATACTATTTAATAATAGAAAAGAAATATTTCTAGCATTAGTACCAAATTTATCAATTTTCACAATAATATCCCTAATTGCTAAATTACTTGTCAGAATCCCATAATGACCGTCGAATTATTCAAATTCTTAGAAAGGTTAAAATATTTCAATATTTTTAAATATTAAATTTTACGCAGTATCTCGTCGTCCCGAAATTCGGGATGACCAGTGCAATATTTTTCATAAGCTTGGCTAGTCGTCTCGAATTTTCGGGTGGGGCGGGAAGGCACCCCTGTGACTAGCCACATAAATAATATTGGTCCAACGCCCCTAATTTTTCTGTACGACTAGATACAGCCTCAATTTTATAGTAAATATTTCAAAACCGTAATATTTTCACTGAATTAAGTAAAAAAAAGCGAGAAAGTATCGTTTTGGAAGAAAACTCAGTTTTGTCATAAAGTGAACTAACACCGTTTAGCTTTCCGTGCTGCCTTTATCGAGATAGAGCTCAAAGAATGAAATACATTTTTTTTTTTAATTATTGTTTTCTTTCAAGTTCGGACTTTGCAAATGAAATTTGCGCGTATTTTCACTACCATGTTCATAATGAGCGCCTTGATGCGAAGTTTCAGCTGCATTAGAATTTTACAATTATCGGAAATATAGCGTAAATTTCAGTGGAAGATTTTAAAACTGGTTTTTATCTTGGTTTCCATACAATAATTGCCACATGTCATACACCATTTCAATCAGCGCATCGAATGCTTTCAAAAAATATTCCATGCTTAGGCAGACCAAAATACCATATTCTGTTACTAGAAGTTTTTCTAACGGAAACCCAATGAAATGCGACTGGAATTTGAGTGATTCGTTATTGATAAATTTTATTTTTCGAGAGGAATTATAAATAACCTTTCTCATAATGAATTAGTGAAATTTAAATAACTGTTAGTGTGTAGAAAAAGGTGCCGAATCATTAATGAAAATAATTTAGCCAATTTCGTAATCAAATAGCATAACGCCCTAGAGTTATACTAAGCCATGTCCACTTTTTGCAAATTTTTAAACATTATTGTTTTCAGACTATAGTCTAAAACAATAAAGGTTTCTGAATCAATTTTCTCTTAAATTTATTCTGTAAGCTGTTCCCATTATTAGTTAAAATAGTGATGTTAATTAAAAATTAGAATTATACAATACTACACCATGCCCTTTTTTGCATTGATATAAGTGAAGCATGCCAACTTTGTAACGCATATTTTATATGGCTAACCAAACTATAATTTGAGACTAACTCATTTATTTATTCATAATTTTCATTATAAATAGTTAAATTACAAATATTTTTCAACATGGGGTACTATAATTCTGAGAAGGAATCGATTTTTTGATATTCATATTACGCCATGTCCAAAACCAATTTTCCGGATCAGCTAAAATATATCCATAATATCAAAATTTTGTGATAACATGAAATTACACAGAGAAACATTGGGCTCAGTTTTGTTGCAGCTCATTTTTTATGGTCTCAAAATGAGATATTTTTTTCTCAAAATCAGAATACTTCAAGTGTCAAACTATAAGATGAACATAGCTGCATCCTCATTCTCCAGTGTCTCATTTTTGTTGCAACTTGAAACAACATCGGTGTAATTGTGAGGATCGACGTTTTTCTGTGTATTATGATACTTAAAAACATTTTATATGATTAAACTTTGAATTTTATTTTCTCAGTTTGCCACTGAAGGGACATCCCGCATAATAATTTTGAGGCGACGATTCGTTATATCCTCGAATTGAGAATACTTTTTTCTCAACTTGAAAATACTGCGAGTGTAAAAGTGTAACATGTATATAGCTCGACGCCTCCATTAAAAATTAGTCTGAATGGAGGCATAGAGCTATATTTATTATTCATGTTGCAGTTTTACACTTCAAACGTTTGACGACATAAAATTTTCAAATTTTTCATTCAGGGGGGCCAACTTCACACCGCTGTAGAATCTTGCTGGCAACGCCGTGTATGAAACAATCCGATATGATTACATGCAGGCTATATCGCCCGCAGTCTGACACGCAAGCCGCTGTCAGCAAATAGACTCATATTTGACGTGTTTTTGAGAATTGGCGTTTTTTTTTGTGTCTTTTTGTCTTCCGTCTTTCAAACTGAGTAAGTTTTATCTAAAACATTTTTTAATTTCCGTATTCATTTTGTAATCAAGTATTACCAAACCTTGAAAATTTAACAATCCGAAATTGGTATATGAAACCGTTCAAAATGTATGAATTTAAAAACAGAAACTTTCTAGATCAAAAAATTTTTCAATACGAAAGTAATGAATTCATTTAATCTGGACAAATAAAACCTTTTAAATTCCATTCTATTTTTATTATATAGAATGAAGAGAGTGGGTGAAAACTGAAGAAGAAATGCAATTGAATACTTTGAAACTTATGTATAAGTTTTGCATATTTATTTATATTTATGCAAATCTTGTAAAAATTTCTGAATTAATATTTTTTATGAAGAATTGATTCATAATTTTTAAACTAAAGTTCATTACAAAATTTGACACTTATATTCTTTATTGACTTGTGCTCTAAAAAGAGACGTAAATTTTCAGGTACACCCCCTTGTACATGATATTTTTAACAGATATTTCGTGGTAAGACCGAGAACGAAAATCATTCCTGTCTAAAATATATAAGTAATGAAAAACCAGAATATTACTCAGATATTTTCAAGATGTAACCATAAAATCGGTCGATGCATTTATGGTCTCATTAAAAACACAGTAAAGCTGACATGGTGCAAGCTATTGAAATATTTTACTACATCAAGCAAGGTTACATATTAATTGTTTCAACCAAACAAAACTCACAAAAAAAGTAGTTTCAAGGAGCTTTAAAATATCATAAAATATTTTGCTGCTTTCGTTTTAAGGACCTAACTAATAAGTCAAAGTATAAACTGCATTCTAAAAATTCATAGTCTCAGAATTTTCGATTTCAATTAATAGTTCTTGTGAACAAAAGAAGCTGAAATATTATAATCGAGCATAGAAAAAAATGTATATTAAGACTCAATATCTCGACTTTTAATTATAGGACAATGATCTAGATATCTAGTTGTGATATCTTGATATTAAATTTTAATATGCAGATATTGAAGCTTTTTACATGGACATTTTTATATTCAGAGTTTTAATAACTGGATATTGAATTTGAATACATACAAATATATTACATTATTACACCTCAATATCTAGATCGTTGACATGAGGTTAAAAATCAAGATGTTGTGTCTTAATATCCTTTTTCCTCAATGAGGAACTTATTCCAAATCATTGACCTCTCTTATTGCTGCAATATTTTAATAACACGCAATTTTTTATTATATGGTAAAAACGTAGACTCTTACATTTCATACGCAAATTTCAACATCAATTTCTCCGAAAGCACGTGAAAATTCATATTTTGAAATTTGTTATACATTATACCGTTAAGCGATTTCCCTTTCGGGGTAGGTGTGACTCTCTCGGTGGGAAAACGAGCAATATGAGGAAGGAGGTATAGAGTTTTTAGATTGATCTAGAATTCTCGTGTTATTTATTTAAATAACACGTTCGTTTCGCAAAACTTTTATCCATCAAAAGGCAAAAAACAAACAAATGGAACAAACGTAAACTCTCGAAGCAAACAACGGATTTCACGTTGACATCTGTGCTGCTTGATAATATGGGATGTGTACACTGTACAACCTCAATACCCGTGCAGAAATTTCGCCGTGGCCCCGACCGGGCCCAGACTCGTTCATATCGGGCCCTGATGTGGAAATCAAGTCAGGGCCAGACTCATCATGAAACACGTAGCCACCTCGGAGCCATGTCTAGGGGCCCGATAAAACGCCCGATCTGTCCCCGGTCTGGTCCCTATTATTTACCCGAGTCTAGTCACATTATTTACTTTTCTAGTAGGAATTAAAATCCTTCAAAATAATTATAACAGAATATTAAATCAAAAGCCAAATTAATAGGATCGAGCTTTATTTTAACTACACCTTAAAAATTAATAAAAATGGTTATTTGGACCTCTGCTTTCGAATACCGTCCCAGTCTTTTGCATTCCAGAAGACGTTGCTCATGTGGAACAGCACTTCCTCTTCGGTTGCATTGAATTGGTCAAAATTACATTTCTTCATTTCAATCCACAAATATTATCCCTTACCTCGTCACTGGAGCGATAACATGCATAACTTTAAAAGTAGAATCCAAAATATAACCTTAAAATTGCAACTACTTGTTTTACAAAAAAACGCTACCAAGCGAAAAAATATCAAATAATAATTTTTTTTACTAAAATGAGGAAATCCAATGTTTAGGTTAGAACTTGGATCCAGTACAATACAATTAAATATATCACAAAATTTAATAATAGCATAAAAAATGTAATACCATAAAAGACTTATCTTCGTTGCTTTCGTTTTCATCGCGTAAATACGGAATTTTGCTGATGGCACGATGTTTGCGAACACGCGGTGTGCTCCTTAATTTCGGCATTTATTATTAATGTGTTAAGAATATATTGTACGGTCGAACACTCCCAAAACATTTGCAACACAACACCACGAAGGAAAACAAAAATTAAAGTTATGTTTGTGATTATATTACATCTAGCGCATATGGCTTAAGATGGCGCTGCGAAGAGGCTATATGACGTCACAGTACATAGCCCTGTCTGGTACGAGTCAGGGCCACAGAATTCTTCCTATCAGGACCAGATAGTACACATCGGATCAGGCCCAAGTCGGTAATCGGTAATATATATGGCGATTTCTGCACGGGTATAATCAAAAACCCCAGAGATTCAAAATAAAACATTTTTCTCTGTGGTTTCATTTTATACGTTTTGGTCCTTATTTGTAATAAAAAACATGCTTCTGTCCGCTAAAAGCGGTCCCTGTCGAGGGCGGCGCGTTTGACGCCGTACTAGGGCTTGTCGAGTGTGACCCCATCAGAGCCAAGGCAAAATTTCAGCTTACGAATTTTTGAATTAAATTGAATACATAATAATCTGCTTTTCCTGTTTAGTACAACGTGTAATTCTCAGCAACAATTTTGATATTCTAATTTTTCAAGTATCAAGTTATCAAAGTTTGTCGATATAAATGCGTGCTGTATCACGTAACCGGAAACGTATGTATTTGCAAATAAATGTCTCTGTGTCAGTAATGAACATGTTATAATTCCCAAAGAGTTGATCCATAAAACGAGTGCGACATTTATATCTTTAATTATAAGTGAAATATTTTCCCTCTACAATAATGAAAATTTTACGATAGATGAGTATGAATTTTTAGTGCTTTTAGTTCTATTACGTTAAAAATATTTTAAAAATGTTTGAATGTTAATCAGTAACATAAACCCCATGACTTTAGCGTCTTCTGAAGCAGCAGCATACTAATTGGTTTTGACCTTGAAAAATCACAGGACCATGTTTGATATTTAGCACCAATTCACCTTGCAAGTTTTCCTAGGGATTTGCTCACGATCAGTAACTGCGGAAATCCCGTGTTGCAAATGATTTATTTTTAATCGTGAATTTATATACACCTTCATCTCTATGGGGAAATTACGTTTGCGTCATAAATAGAATGAAAAAGGAGTGAATAGTAAATTAACTGGTTTCATATGGGGAAAATCAGTGTACTTTGTAAGTCATAAGTGAAGGGTTGCAGCCGAAGAACTAGATGAACAAAATTTTTGCCGAAATTTGACTTTTTTCGTAACAAATTGAAAAAAAAATCAAACACATTCTGTGTTAAAAGGATAAAACTCTCATTTTCAGTATAGTAATGAAAAGATTGGTAATTCAAAACCAGATAACTGGCTCTCTGTACAGGTGTCGTAAGTGTGAGCGTGCCTGGGTGCGAATCTGCCAGATTTCGCGCATTGCGCTCGATGATGGGATATTTACTCTTCGCGCACGAAGTGCTTGAATGAAAATTCAGCAAAAACATCTCTTTAAAATCCCAGTTTTTTTACGTATCTCGTGTGTTTTGGCGTAATATTTGAATTTCTGATCTTTGCCTGTCAATTTTGATATGTAAGTGAAAAACGACGAATTCCGTCAAAGAATGATTTAAAGCAATATTGTAGGAATTTTTAAACGCTGGAATTCGTCCTAAAACTTTTTCCCATACTTCTCGTCGCCCCGCATGGAAAAATTTCGTGGCGCTTTACTGTTTCTGTCTAGTCCGCCTTGAGTCGACATTGGCGCGCCATAGGCTGTCTGTCCAGTGGCTAGACTGGGATGTAACGCTCGGATCGACTAGTTTCTAGACAGATCGGCTATTTTGATAAAAAATAATGAATGAGTAAATTAAATAATTATTTTTTATCCCATAAAAGTCCAATATATAGATTTTGCAGTTAATTAAAAATATAAAAAAAGTTTTTGTACACGAAAAAATGAAGAAATAAGTTTCCGCATATCACTTGTACATACACCAGGTGTCGAATTTCTGATGTAACTTCCTATTCTATTGTTGTAACTTTGTCCGGTCGCCTTAACACCTCGGCCATCTAAAAGTTAAATTTTTTTCCATTTTGGTCGGATATGAATTTCAATTCAGTAAATCCTAATATTTATTTCAATAAAACATGAACAATTTTTAAACAATAAAAGTGCTTGATATGTGGATAAATCATTTAAAAAATAAATAAAGTTTGTATGATTTTACTTGCGATTAGGCCACGAAATAATGATTGTTTATTATTTCAAATGATAATTAATACGTGAGGCTTCATTATCATTCACGCAACCAATAAATAATTAAAATAAATTAAA
>CAKNXH010002076.1:0-42551 GCA_932178445.1 Andricus quercusramuli | reverse complement strand
GTAGTAGTGTATAATTAATTATTGCTTGAGCATTTGTGCAATTGTGTATTGTAATTTCCTAAATAATTTATTCAAAAATTATTATTTTCTGAATTCACTTCTGTAATTTTTTTTCAAGTCCAAAACGTGATTCTGTCTAGAAACTAGCTAAAATCTAGACAATTTTTATATATTCAAATTCGTAACGAACTCCTAGATAGCGTCAAGACTTGGACTAGACAGCAGAAAGGTATGAATCAAACACGTCGTAAAACTAGACAGCGCCAGTGTAGCGCCAGGCTAGTATTGCGTGAATAGACAGTCTTGAGAAAAACTGTACTGACCTTAGCATGATTCAAGACTGCCACAAAATTTTTCCGCTTTTTGGCTCAAATTTTCAAATTTTTGATTTTCTTCATAGTATTTTCGATAAATGAAACCAAAATATCAAGAATTATCAAGAAATGATTGGGAGGGAAATTGTAGGTCTTTTGAGAAGCCACAATTCTTTTTCAACAGTTTTTCATCCAATTTTCGTCGTTTGGCACAAAATTATAATTTTTGACTTAATAATTTTCGATGCTGATTAACGAACTCGTTTTTTCTTTCGAAGCCCAAAAAAAGTGTGCGAAAGCTGAATTTGATCCGTTTATTTTCTCAAGAGTTGTCTTGTTTCAGGACGGATAGACGGACAGACAGACGCCATCGCCTAAACTTGATTTTTGGCTTCAGGGGGTCTCAAACGTGGAGATTCGTCGAAAAACTGAGGTGTGAAATTTCAGATATTTGTAATACTTTCTCAATCATAAATGATGAAAATGTACAAAGCATTTAAATAAAACTATTTACCAATTTTTTTAATGCCAAAGTAGCAATCAAAGTGCAACTTAAAATCTTAAATATACGTTTCCTACAAAAAGCTACTTTTATCAAGTTTTTTTCACTTCACTTTTTGCCTTGGGATCTGAAAAGAAATTTTTAAAATTATTATGGCTTACTTATGAAGAAACATATATACCTTTCATCTTTTTATAGACCTTTCAGCGAAAAATCGTCTGTTACAGGTTACAGTGCGATACCGTCACACTGAATCTTTATTTTCCCGAAATAGACTCATTTTTTGCATGGAAACTTGTTCATTCTTAATTATCATTCCCATATCTCGGAAACAACTTTTTATTATTATTGAAAAAAAATAGATTTTCAGTCGCTACCGCAAGACAATTTTCAAAACCGATGAAATTCAAACCTCAAAATTCTTCAATTATTTACTCGGAATTTGTTAACTTTTTCTGATCAAACCAATTTCTTTCCAATTAAGAAACTAAATATTTTGGGTGTGAGTTTTTATTTTTTATTCAATCTGAAAATCACACTTTTTATCGTGATCTGCAACCCAGCCTATTCAAATATTAGGTTCCTGCCACTTTGAGATTTTAAAATTCAAAATTCTGTTTTTCGGAAATGGATAATTTTTTTAAATCATACATTCAGAGAAATTTCCGGTTGTGTCAAAAAGGTGTTTCTTCGCACAAATGAAAGTTTCTCTTAAACTTAAGGTTAAGAGGATTTCCATTTGATTCAAAAATAATCTTTTTGCAGAAAACATTATCCCTTTGCAAACAAACTTCACGTAATCTTGCGGCCAAATTGTGTAAAACAGATTTTTACGTGGTTCGGAACAAAAAAAAGCAAGAGGACGATGCTTTTGTTACAAGACAATTTTTTCTCTGCGTGTGCTTTTTTGGCCTCAATTTGAAAACACTTCGGCTCAAACGTAAACTTTTATTTTATCTTTAAACGGTGATTTCGATTTTACAGAATGTTATTTCGCTCACCTGAAAAATTCTGATTTTGTTGGTTATCTAGTTCTGTACTCCAACCCTTTCAAGATAGAACCAAAATTTTGTTGGCAGAATGAAAAGATTGTGTTAACTCACTTACACTGTAATTCATATATAATAAGTTGACACTTTTTGAATAAGAGGAAAGATTTGTTCAACTTCTCGTCGCGTGCTTACACAGACTGTTTGCATACATCTTTAGCATAATACTTCTTGTAATGTATGTATCTTATTTTTAACACGCTTATTCACTACAAAAGCGATAATCTCTTTCTAAAGGCAAAACGATATTTAGCACTTTAAAAAGAAAGACTTACATTCAGGGACAAAACTGCTTAGTTTGGTGCGCAATTAAAAAAAAAAAAAGTTTATTTCACATCAGGGCCTATTCAATATATTCAAACCCGTAAAATATCTGAACGAAACAATTTCAGATGGAAGAATTTCAAATTGGAAACACTAAGAATCAGTTTGAATTAAAATTGCAAATTGTCCAATTTTCATTATATTTACATTAAAAGTAATAATTTTTAAATATATATTTTGAGTGGGCTGTATTTCAACAAAAAATATAGAATTTTTGTGGAAAAAATTGCAAGAAATTTCTTGTTTGCGAATGGAATGCTGCATTTGTTGAAAAAATAACCTTGGGGAATCAGTAAAGAGTTTGGTAATACTCACCAATTAAATATTGGTCGCTGTACTGGAAGTTTACGATGTGCAAATGTTTGCAGGCTCAGAGAAATAAGCGCATCCGCCAACTTGTCTCGCGAATACGAGACTGCGAGTAACCACAGCAAACCTTATTGAATAATATAATTTTTTAAGCTAAATGATTTCACAAGCAACAAAAAATCGTTCAAAGAGAGAAACGTTATCAGTATTTCGCAGTAATTCCTTGCAAGTAACGAGTATGCTAACGGTAGGGGTTTTCGAAATTTAAAAACACCCAGGATTTAGATATGTAATGTATCTTTCTTTTAAAATAACCGTTGAAACCCCAAAGTTCCAAATATTTCAATTTTCCTAATTGGGACTTATTTTAAATGAGATGCCATGAAATTGTAGGAAATCAATGAATTTCAATGTCTTTCCTATTGGTAAGCCCTTGAAGTTAGATTTTTTTTTATTCCCTAAAGGTAAGAAGTTTCAAAAATTCCAAGTTAAGCTCTGAATAAATAAAATAAATTAATTTTTCAAACTTAAAATATTTTAAATGTAGACATCTAAAAAAATTTGCTATTTAACAAATTGAAAGGATTTTCAATTCAAAATCTGCTTTCGAAACTGTTTTTTTAAACAATTTTTTCAATGTTGACAAAGTGTTACAAATATTTTCAAATTATTATTGCCAAGATCGATGTTCTGAATTTCAAATTTATTTAGAAATGTTTGACTTTTAATGAAAGTTCGACCAATGAGTCAAACTTTAAAGACGTTTGGAAACTTTGTTAGCATAATTGGTTTACAAATGTTTGTAAGAACCATCGTACGAACTTCCTTTGTATTGCGACATTCATTCTGGCTCGCAAAAAGGCTTTCATTATTCTGCAACTAAATCTGTAGAGTATTTATTTCTTTTATCATAATTGAATTTCTGACATTGTCTGTTAGTGCTTGAAAAATATTAAAGATGCAATAAAATAAATAGCTTTAGATTTAAGTAATGATTGCATATATTTTATATAATTTTTCTAAAAACGTTTTACAATTATATAGGAATTTAAAATCCTTATTGTACAAACAATATTTTCGTAAGAAGAGTATGCAATTTTAGATCCTTCTGCCTTCACTAAACTTAGAAAAATATTAAGTTGGCCGAACATAAGATTGCGGTTGTCCCAATCAAATCTGTGGACTGCTTTAATACCAACGAACCCCCCTTTTTCAGCCAAATTGATAATTTCGCACGTACAACACTAAATGTTATTGGTTGAATGAACCAAACATTTTTGAGCTCAACAAAATGATTTTTTTAGTCTTCACAAAAATTTTCTAGGCTTGATAAAATAGTATTTTCAAATGAATCAAATATCTGTAAGTTCAACATAATACTTTTTTTTTATCAAACCGAACTTTTGAAGACTTAACAAAATATGATTATTGAAGCAACAAAATTACTTTTTTGAAGCAGAATGAAGAAATTTCCCCATCTTTCCCTGTTTGATGTTGGGTTCTGATGGGGCCCCGATCAGAATTTCTAGTCTAGAACAAACTGATGGGGGCCCTATCAGGCTCTAGTGGGCAATTTCTAGCTTTGAATAAGTAAGTGCATGCCTCAGGCGATGCACATTGTCTGCCGCCATGACAGAAGTTTCCTGCCAGCCTGCCACATGGTCACATGACCATGAGAGATCAAAATCTTAAAAATTTGACTAAATATTTATCAAAGTTTTGAATGTGGATGCATATCGCGAAACATATGCATATATTTAAAACATTATGTCTTCAAATTTCTTTTACAATTTCTGAATTTTGTTTTCATCCCATAAAGGATATCAATTGGGCTATATAAAGAACTTAAAAGTATTGTCACTAAGAATGAAATGTGGATTACGACATGAATCATTCGATTGTTGAGACGGTATTGTAGCTATTTCCGCTAGCAGGAAGGACCATCCGTTTTGTGAAACAACTTTTGTAATTTCAGAAATTGATCGGACATATTGAGCAATTGAGCTTATATTGAAATACACTTTTCTGAATTGAATTCGCTGTTTTATCAGATTGCAAAGAAAGATGAGAAAGAAGGTTAATTATTTTAATAGTTTCAAAATGAAATCATTTGAAATTTGATAATATCAAATTGAAATGGTTTAAAATGGTACAGATGCACAACATTGTAATAAATCACAATCCTGAAGCTAAACTTTCTCAGAAATTAAAAAAAAATTGTCACCACAGATTCGAATTAGAAATTCTACCTTGATTTTCAGCATTGGAGTGAGCACCATAATCTAATCGTTGAAAGCGATACCATGAAATTTGCAAACAGTCATTTGAAAACGGTATATCCTACTTAAGGAACCGGTCTAACGAAATCGAATTTACCTTTAACACTCAATGATATACCTGACGTATTGTCACACCCATCTAAAAGATTATCGATTTTACTCTTTTTTCAAAGGAATTATCCTCATTTTCATGTGAGTACCATCCACTCATGCAATCTGAAGTATTTTTCTTATTGCACTTCTACATGACTTATGCTCGTATTCCTCTCAAATGAAGGTACTTTACTCCTAGCATTTTCTCGTTAAAATTCTCCCTAAGAGTATGTATAACAGAAAAATATGAAAAAGAAATAAAAAGGAAAAAGAGAATATTCATGAAGGAACTTGAGAGAGGGAGTGAATGCCTTCCTACAGGTGTTGAATCCTTCGGTAGTCTTTTTGGGGCAAAGATACTAAGTGGGGGACGATAGGTTTTGTCGGATACGGTTTTACGGGGCGGGTCGAACCTCATAAGTGGGACATATTCTCTTGCATCTCCGTATTTCGAAGTGAACTTACAGTCAGATCAGAGCATCTCTTCATACTACATCCGACTTTCAGTGCCTTTTCTCGGTGTGACTAGTGACATTTACCACTTGCATTCGGGAGGCTTTACCGCTCGGACATTGGTGGAAAAAGTAAGTTTTTGAAAGTGTTCAGAATCTTCTTTTAGAATGAGGTTTTGAGGAAAAAGAAGTGCCAACCAGAAAACGCTATAATTTTTCATCTAATTAAAAATTCTTCGTCAAGATCTATTTCTTCATGAGTCAAGTATTATTCATAAGCATGAATTTCTCCACATTATTCTAACCTTTTTTTATCATTTGTTCCACCTTTTCTCTCTAAACTTTCTTAATTTAATGTAAGTGAACAGAATTTCATTTTTTTTTCATTCCAATTTCAATTTTGTTTCTGGCCATTTTCTTACAAACTCATTTTGAACTTCAGTTATGTTTGCTCTCTTGATCAAGGTTAAATATGCTCAATATAAACAAATTATGATTTACTTTTGTCTCAGTATATGTTACGCCGTTTCTTTGTTTAAAATGAAACTTTTTTTTCTGTGCCTAAAATTAACAGAGAAGGGTTGAAATACAGAACTAGATAACCAAAACTTCTATCGAAAATGGGTTCATGAAATATAATAATCTTTGAAAATTAAGTACACATTGTGGCAAAAGTTTTTTTTTCAAATCATCATTTTTCGATTCAATATTTTAATTTAAAAAAAATTCTTTAAAATTTCAGTTACAACTAAATACTATCATAACGCATTAATATTTTTTTTACAACCTTTTAGCTTGGATATTTCTTTAAATAATCATCATTCATTGAACAAAAAATTTTAGCAAAAAAAAATGTCTATTATACAATGCTATCGCGATCTTCATATTTGATTTTGTCGGAACAGAATAATTTTTTTATATCAAACATTTTTACTCTCATTTATCATCCCCATATCCCGGGAGTAAGTTTTTATTATTGGCAGAAATTGAAATACCTTTTTTAATCGCTATCGAAAGCCGGTTTTGAAAACCCATGCAATTTAAATCTCAATATTCTCCATCGATTTTTTCTAAAGTTGTTAAATTTTAGATGAAACCTTATATATCCGTATGCAGAAACCTAATATCTCGATAGCGTGATTTGTTTTTTATTTTTAAACTGAAAATTGAATTTTGTATCGCAATCCACAGTCAAGCCTAGTCCAATTTCAGTTTAGTTTCACTTTGAGATTGTTCTTCCAAATCCATTTCCTTTAACCTAGATAACTTAGTTTTATCAAATTTTTTTGGCCTCCTTCAGCAACAGTTTGTCTCGGAAATGGACATTTGCTTTGGAAATCCAGTTCCTTTGGAATCAGTTTAAATTATTGAAATCTAATAAAAATACCCTAAGATATTTCAAATCCTCTAAAATCTCTTGAAATCCGTTCAAATTATTTAAAGCTCTTAAAAATACCTTGTAATTTTTGAAAATCTCTGAATAGTGATTTCAATTATACAAAATGTTTCTTCGCTTTTTTGAAAAATGTCCATTTTGTTGCTTATCTGGTTCTGTACTGCCATCTTTTAGTTGAAGAAGCGTTTTAAATTTGAAACATTAAAGTCCAAAACGTTCCATGTCGAATAGTTTTTAATTTACGAATTGAGAACTAAATAATTCTTAAATAAAAAATATTTCTATACGAATAATGATTTTTCATTCATTTAAAATCAACTAATTTCAAATAGAATACGTTGCAAATTAAACGGTGAATGAAAAACTGTTTAACCCAGAAACAATGAACCGATTAGAAAATTTGATTAATGAACAATTCACTACGATTTCAAATTTAACGCTTCATTCATTTATTAACCACAGATTGAAATCATATCGATTTTAAGGTCCGATTCCAACGCATCATTTCGATTGAGAATACGATCGTCCAATCCGCTTTCTTGAAAGAAACCGATTCACTGAAGCAATCGTTTAGACGCTTCTTTCTTCCTGGAATATAGAATAATTTTCAATCGAAAGTTTCATGAATTGAATGAATTGTCTATATTTTAAATTTAATGATTTGAAACCAACATTGCTTTAAAATTTACAATTTCAAACTAAAACTTTCCAATTTTTCTGGCTACAAATTGAAATTGTACAATTTATTTCGTTAAAAAATGAGCGTTTGATAATTCTGTCGGAAAGTTAAACAATTATTAATTCGACTAAAATCGTACAATTTTCAATTAGGGTAATTCAATAATTCAACCATTTAGAATGGAAAACTTTTCAAATCAAATCATTTCAAATGCAAACCCTCATGATTAGATCATTCTAAAATTTTAAAAGCACATAATATCACAGTTAAACATTAAAAACGGTAGAATTTACAATAAAAATATTTTTCTGATTAGTTTGAAGATTCTATCATTTTTCAAATATAATGCATCATTATCAAGAAAGTGTTCTGAACAGAAGAATTTTTATCTAGAAACTTTAATATTCGAATAAGATTTTCCTCTTTCATTTCAAACTACGGGATGCCAACATATATACAATTTCTTACTGAATTCATTAAAAATTCAAAGCGCTCATAGAAATCTAGGGTTTCAATTGTGTTTCAAGACGTTATCTTGCAAACTCATTTTGAGTTTCAGTTATGTTCACTCTATTGATCGATGTCAAATATTTCCCTGTTCAAAATGAAACTCTATTTCAAAGTGTTGAAACTTTCATACAATTTTGTTTGAGGTTACATTTTTTATCAGTTCTTTATAAATAACATAACTCAAATTTCAAATTGAACGATTGGAAATTCAGGTTCATAATTTAGAAATTCTTAACATGCGTCATGACAAGTTTGCAATCAGCATTATCTACAAAGCTACCTTCCCCATTATCTTAATTGCAACTAGTACTACATTTTTCTAGTATCATGATACTCGTGGACATGGCAGCGAAAAAACGCACAGTAGAAATAAAATAATGACAACGTAGGCATATTCTTTTCTCTCTATCGTCACCTCCGTTCAATCTTGTTTTCATAAGATTAATAACTTTTCTCTTCGCTAAAAATAAAAGAAATTAAATTTCATGTTACTTGTGCCTTCAATAAAATATCCTGATTCCATTAAGGATTGCAATATATTTAATCCAGGTAATTCATCTTGTGCTTCTTTATTGTAATTGTATATTATATATCGCAATTATGGAAGTTAAATAAAAACAAAAATAAATAATAAATCGTAAAAAGTATATTCTGATTTTGTATATGATAGAAGCAATTTTAAGTTCATGCGCACGTCCTTCAAAACAGCGATTTTGCCGAAGGTTGAACTAGTTCCAAAATTATACCAAAACATTCACAAATAACCTTACCAGAATTTAACATTGTCCCCGAAACAAACCTTGAATTTGAGAAAAAAAATCAGTTTGAAAATTCAACACGTCTGTTTCTACTAATTTCCTGGAATTTTTTAAATATAAAATAATCGATAAAGTGATTAAGGCTATTGAGAACTTGTTAGAACATATGCTAACTTTTCTATTTGAAGTTTTCACTCAATTACTGTCATCTTTATTTCAAGGTGATATTGTATCTTTATACAGATAATATTTAAACACATATTTTATTTCCATCAAATATTCAATAAATAATTATTTGCCGAAATTGCGATCTGATTGCAACACAAAGTATAGAACATAAAAAGTTCAAATAGCTCCAGGCAATAATTACAGAATGCATAGCTAAATCTGCTTCCAGATTATTCAGAAAAGGTTACAGTTATTCATTAAGGAACTATTTGAAAAAAATCTGAAGTCCTGTTATAAATTCGGATGAATCAATTCAGGTCATTAAACCAAGACGTATTTCGTTACCGCGTCCCAAAATACTTGAAACAGAAAGTTACCCATAAGGAAACAAATTGGCACACTGAATGAGAACAGCAAAAAGTAAAACTGAAATAAAATAAAAATGATGTTGATCATGATTCTCTGAAAAGATTAATTTATGAAAGGTCCTTCACCTAAAAATTTAATTTAAAAAAGTAGACATCTATGAAAGTTAAGTCGAATTTAGAAATCGTTTATTAACCTCTTCCCATTTCAGAATGTGATGCTCATTAAACTGAACATTATTCATGAGGTTTCGATTTTATTTATTTGGCGTTTATTAAAACTTTATTGTCATATTTGATACGCTGAAGGCATATCAATGGTCCGGGCACAGATTGGCATTGACCTCGAAGTCTCCAGTGACCTCCTTTCCAAAGAACTCGTTTACGTCTCTCGAGCTCTTTAAAAGACCGCTTCTTTCTCTTCACTTCCCGACTCTAGCATATATGCGGATCAGGTACCGTTCGAATCGAAGTTATCGCTAAGAACAGCACTTTTACTACTAGCAGCTTCCATGCAGCCGTATTTCTATCTCGCTTCCTACTTTCGAGCAAAGTCATCTGCTCTCACTCGAAAAATTTGAATCGGTATATGGTTAAGTAGCGCGAATCCTCGCACAAGACGCGCACGCCATGACGACAAATCAGACTCATTCCATTATGCATCTCAAATATTGTTTATTTTCAAAATCTATAAGGGTCATTTTCATTTTAATTCGCCGAAATCGGGTCTTGACTTAATTTAAAAAAATTGTATACACTTAAGTATAATAAACTTCAATGTTTTTAAAATCATTTAACACATAAATTCATCAAATTACATTACTGCGAAGGTACCGAAAAATATGACATTTACGTGCATTACAGAATAGAGAAAAACTCAAAACCTACAATGTAAAATTATAGACACTGACTAGTATTGCTATAGGTAGACAGTTTGTTAATTAAATTAAATTATTGTAAAAGCTTATTTGTTTTCTGGAAAAGGAGTATTGCAAAAAATTCCGTAACGTTAGTCAATTTGAAAATTAAATTGAATGAAATCACAAGTATTCAACAGTCTTTAAACTTTTATATAACATGAGCAAAAGTAAGTTTAATATGAAATAGTCGAAGAAAAATGTATTTTAAAACGAAGTGTCTCGTTACAAAATTCAAGTTGCGTAATCAAATGTTTTTTCATAAACTTGGCTAATGGTTTTCGGGAAGACTATGCACAGCCATTTCAAAAATGACTAAAAAATAAATATTTTTTTACATTGCTAAAGCGTTATAAAAATCCCAGAATTTTATTTTTAACCCTAAATTTAACCACATAAGGTTCATTTTTTAGCAGACTTTTCAGAATGTAAGCTATTTTTCCCATTTTTGATGCTGAAATATATAAAATTTTGACTTTAAAACTCGTCACTTTGGAGCTTTTGTTCATTTCCGCAGATTATTAACTCGTAGGCAGAAGAATGATAAAATCCCGGATCTACAGTATAAGTAAAGCAGGTCTTTTTTATATCCTCTTGAAAATTTCGCGTTGGTCCTGAGCCTTTTTCTACCCAAATATTGATGTTCAATATAGCCCGAAAGATTGCTGTTTTGAGGTTTTGTAAACGAGATAAGGAATAAGTTGAAGTTTGGTTTTTGTGATTTAACTGCATGAAATTCAAATTTTCAAATATTTAGCCAACTTTAACTCAGTTGTTACAGTGTTTAACCAAACCTTGAAACAGTAATCTTTCCAGCTATGTATTTTGAAAATCGATATTTCGGTAGAAAAAGGCTCGAGAACAACGCGAAATTTTCAGGGGGATAGAAAAATTAACCTTATGAAGTAAAAGTTTCAATTTTAAAAATTACATGCTGCAATTTCAATACCGATACGAAAGTGTCGAAAAAGGCTTATGTTATAGATCTTTTTAAAATTGATATTTCGCTCATCATTTTATAATAAAGTTACTTTTGCTACGTTATATAAAAGTTTCGAGACCGTTCAATACGCATAATTTGATTCAATTCAATTTTACATTGTAGAATTTGAGTTTTCCTCTATTCTATAATGTTTATAAACTTGACATTTGTCTGTACCTTTGTATTTTGAAAGTCAAAATTCTAAATAAAAATAGTCATTCGATAATTTTATGTAATAAATAAATTTTATAAAACATTGAATGTTGTCATATCTAAGCATGAAAAAAAAATTTTATGAGGTTGCAGCCGACTTCGGTGAAGTAAACTGGAATGCCCGAGGCAATGACTCATAAACGTTTCTAATTTAGAGAAAAATTCCACTTAGATCTCAGGTATTGAGGAGAGAGCGTCGTCGTTTTGTCGCTGTTCCCACCTGCTCTAATTTTTCTTACCTTGATAAGGGTGCTGTATGAGCCCCGAAACGTTGGTAAATATTATTAATGCTTTCATATTGCGATTTGATATTAATACAAATAAAAATAAATAAATAAATAAAAAAGAGAAGGAAGGGGATTTGGTTCTTGTTTTATTTTCAGGAATTCTATACATGAACTTGAGTATTGGACGTTAAATAGGATTTTGAATTAGATTTAAATCTAATTTAACATACTTAAATTTCGAATAATGCCATATCCAAACATTCATGCCTTGATACTTTCAAATTGAATAATAAAATAAAACTATTTTCAACTGAACTGTTCAGGATTGCATGGCTGCATGTTTAGTGCAAATATCATCATGAAATTTAACATTCTTTAACTTCAAGTTTTTTACATCGAATAATTTCAAATTATAATTGTAATAATGAATATTAAATCGTGTTCAATTTGAATGCCTCATAATTATCAAACAATTCTAATTTGAAGAAGGTTTCAAAGATAATAATTCTAAACGCAACCATTCAGGGTTTGACAATAATTTCCAATTTAAACTTCAACTCAACAATCAAAAAAATGTTGAGTAATATATTTAGGATTATAAATGTATTATGATTAACGCAAGCACTAAATTATGACTTCGAGAATTAATGGCAGTCCCATATATGTTTCTGACGCTTTATTTTTAAAGAAATTTAATTCCAAAATACTTCAATTACAATTTTCTCAAATTATTGAGTTGAGTCATTCTAAAATTCAACACTTTTGAATTGCAAATTTTAGGGTTTTAATTTAAAAAGTTTTTAAATAGAAAAATTTAGAAAAGGTTTCATATATGGATATATCAAATAATTTAAAATTCAAACATCTAAATTTGAACAATTGTTAATTGAAAGCGTTTGGAATTGATCCATTTTCAAATAAAAAAGTATTAAAAGTATTAAAATCATTCGACATTAATAAGTAGAACGTTGTATAATATTAATTTTTAACGTCTAAAACTATATATGGATCCAAATTAAATTCCTTGAAAATCATTTGTGGTATCTTAATAGTTGACAAATTAATGATCAAGGCATTTCAAATTTTTTCATTTAGAATTCAATAAAAGAAAATATAAATTATTTACAAATAAAATAATTTCAAATTCAAATATTTAAAATTAGAAAATTTTTTATTGGAATTTTCAATGAAAATTAATATTGTTTGAAAATAAAGAATTTTAGATTTAATCTTTCAAAATTAGACATTTTCAAATTAAAATCGTTCAACATTCAATAGTTTAGATTGATACTTTTGAACCGACCAATTACTAATTGAAAGCATTTGAAATTTAATAACTCAAAAATATTACAAATATTACATTACAAACTTTGAAACATTTCAAATTCAAAATATATTTTGAAATCAGTAGACAGTGTCAAATAGTTTTCTCTTAATTTTGAAAAACTTTAAGTTATACAATAATTAGACAAATGTTGTTCCTAAAGTAAAAATAAAATTTTAATTTTTGAAAATAATTTCAAATTAGTATCAAATTTTCCTTGACTAAAATTGATGAATTTTTAAAAATCTGATGCTTCTTTAATTTCGTTAGCTGTTAAACCTCGAAACTTTTAAATTTCTTCGCCTTTAAGTTGTGTGATTTTTCCAAATTTCGGCGTTTTCTGATAATAATGGTAATTAGATGTTAGATTTTTGACACTTATAAAATCTGAAACTCAAAGTATGAAAACCAACAGCAGTTTACCTTTTCTGGAATTATTATTATCAAATGCGCTGATAAATTCACAATACTTGCTTACAACGCTGTTATTGATTACGTTAGCGCAAATAGTCGCACGTCATTGTTACTTATCAGGCATATGATATCATGTATAATACAATATTTTTCATCAAAAAACATATCATTTGAACTAGAATTGTTGAAAGTATGTTAAAAAATTTAGTGATTGATCATTTTTAGATTTACTATTCTTTTTACTGCTATGTTCAGTACCTATTATTGAAAGTAGGCAAGTCATAAAATAAAGAAAAAAGGGGAGCAGAACATTTTAAATGCTATTAACCGTTATATTTAACGTACCTATCTGCTCCTTATTTCTATAACATAAAAGAGAAGAATGAATAATACGTTTCCGCTCTTAGAATTATTTCAAGTTGTAAACTCTCATATTCATGCTTGCAAATTATATTCAAAGTATTTTTTACCTTCTCTTAACAGTAATTTTTCATAAAATTTATTTTCAAAGCTTCTGGTTTATTTTCCTGGCAGTTTTCTAGAGGGTAAGAGAAATTAATATTCTGTGGTGAGCAAAATGATAATTATTGATCAAAAGCTTGCGGGTGGAAATCGATGACTTCCACTAATTTACTTGCTTAGCCGGACAAAGTTCATCAAACTGCGGTTATGGTTGGCAAGCAGTTACGTATAGGGTCATATAGTCGGATAATGTCACGGAATTTGAAGCCCTAGATGAACCATTCAGGTAGAAAAAACGAGTGGCCATGGCAATTTTGGAATTGGAACTTTAAAAAACTGTTTTTCGAAAAAAAACGCATATAAAGCTGTAGAATGCCGTAAGCATACCTGAGCTGCACTTTTTTTTGAACACAAAATGTTACTTTCGGGAATGAGTAGGTATATGTTCCCAATAGAGTCATTATAGATCCTAGTATCATCTCTCACTTAAACCCGAAAATAATCATTTTGACCCAGACTTAGAAAAACGCAAACATCTCCTAAACTAGGGCCGGCATAAGGGCCCTTTTCATGCGTATGTCCACATTTTATTTCTAGATCTTTCTAGTGAATTGCATTTGAAAATTTGTTATATCCTCGACAATTAGAATTGCATATTATGCTCATCGCCAAATCAGTCCGGGTATGAACCATACAAATGTTCAGAAAGGGAACACTGATGCGCTTTCCAGATTCTGAATGACTCGGGAAAGTTGATGGTTCTCCATTATGAATGGCAATAAGAAAACGTCGTGTAATATACAGATTTGTCTAATAATCTCCTCTATGGTCGTTAAGGAAATATGAATTTATATGCAATGAATGCTAAACAACAGTAGTTAATAACACTTTCTAGTGACAAGTCGTAATCCAACTCATCCTAAAAGTAGAACAAACATCTTCACATCGCTTTTAGAAAATACAATTCCTTACTTAACTTTACACACATTCAATAAGTGTTATTTATTATTTTTATCAGATTAAACCATACAAATGTGTCTCCTCACAATAATTTTTATATAAGCAGGTTCAGTTTCTCACATTTATTTTGTAAATTACGAATCTCTACAAACAAAAAATGAGTCGGTTAATACATACAACCCAAACTTTAGCTGCGATAGCAAATAATTATAATCAAATTATATGAGAATTGCAAATGCGATCGCCTAGTTGATTCCGCGAATAAAAAAACATAAAGGAAAGTTCAAGAATTATTTAACCTCGGACCTTGACTTTCTATTATACTACATCAGTAGTTAAAACACCGCATCTTTCCAAGTGGGTCGTTTGTAAACCCTTTCACGTTCTTAACCACAATTCAAGATTATTAGTCATGGTCTTTTGTGGTTTCTTTGACGGATTACAGCACCTTCACAATTTTAGAATTGTCTTGAACGTATTATAAATATTTTGTATGCATCTAGGATAACGTATTTTTCAACTGGGTTTCAACAGGTCTTCCTGAAGAAAAATGGCACCAACTCTGTTTGGCAGTTCGGCCACCCTTCTTCTTGAGGCTTCTCAGCATGGAATTTCCCAAGAAAAAAAAAGTGTACCAAAGCCAGAGTTATCTCTATCAAAACCCAGAAGTGACGAGCGAAAGTACAAGTGGCACATAGTTTGGAGAAATGTGATTGCTTTCGTTTACATTCACGCTGCTGCTGTTTATGGACTCTACCTTGTCTTCACCAGTGCCAAGTTCGCCAGTTTTGTAACTGGTGAGTTTCAGATTATTAACAACGTCCATTTTTGATTATAAAGAAAAGTAGGCTTATGAAACTATTTTTGTTTTATTTTTTATTCAGAGGCACATCCTAACGAAAGCCCTGGGATATCCTTAGGATACCCTGGAATGCTTTTGGGATATTCAAAAGCCCAACATGAGATATAGCAATTTTTGAAAATAATAAGAAAATATTATATTGAATAATTTCAGCCATAGCCATCGGCATTCTATCCGGAGTAGGTATCACAGCTGGAGCCCACAGACTTTGGGCACACAAAGCCTACAAGGCAAAATGGCCCATGCGCATGATTTTGATGATTCTGCAAACAGTAGCCTTCCAGGTATGTCTTCTTTTACAAAATAATTACTAATTAAAATGAATCCTCAATGCCCTCATAGCAGCAGGATATTATTGAATATCCTATTTATGTACCGAGATATCCTAGGGTCTTCCTAAGGATATCTAGGGGATAATAATAGTTAATGATATAATTCATTGGGATATTTCGATAGCCCGTCGTATCTAAGGGACATACCTTGGAAAGTTGGTGTAATATTGTCAAATGGGATAATTTCGGACATGTGGGGTAAGTTTGGAAACCTCTAGATTTCCTGAATTGAAAGGATAAATTACTGAAAACTGTTCAAAGAATCGGGAATCAGTTCATGCCTCAACTGGTTCTAGATTCTAGTTGTAACCGCCCACCGCAAGTAATTTAAACTATCAATTTGGGAATGAACAAATTTACCCACTTTTTAATATCAAAACAATGTCCCAAAAACATCCCACAATGTCCTATGAATATTCCAGGGATATTGGAATTATATCTTTGGTGAAATATCCTACAATATCCTGTTGTTATGAAGGTGCCTACTCATTTTTTGTAGGAAGCAATTTTATAAATATAAAATTAAAAATATGGAACGATTATATTGTTATAAAAGTATATTTCTCATTATAGAACCACATTTACGAGTGGGTAAGAGACCACAGAGTTCATCACAAATTCACGGACACCGACGCTGATCCTCATAATGCAACCAGGGGTTTCTTTTTCTCCCACATGGGATGGCTTTTGGTTCGAAAGCATCCTGACGTCATGAAAAAAGGCGGAACAGTTGATATGAGCGACCTCGAGAAGGACCCCATAATCCTATGGCAAAAAAGGTAAAATATTATTATTGTGTCATTTCAAAATAAGAATGAAATTCTTTCAGGGTGAGCGCAAAAGTCGTTGGGTTCTAGTCTCGTTACACAACTGAGAATTTAGAAATTAATCAAATAAAGGGTTAAGCAAAAGTATGCGTAGGAGTAGGGATGGATTTTAGATAAATCTGGGAGTTACATGATGGCTATTCAAACAACCTGCTGGACCCATAACACAGCTCCGACCCGGGTTGCTCATCAATATTTCTAGTAATTACCCGAGGTGGAAAGCTTCACAAAGTCATCCTGCTCGCGGTTCACAAAGAGATACCCTAATCAAATTATATCCACAAAACAAAACTTCCACCTGAACCCGTGTTTCCACCCGTTACTTACTTTAGAATTTGAAGTAAGAAAGTTGGATTTTTTAAATACTTTTATTTACTTTTATTTCCTTTTATTTCATTGATGACAGTTAAATTATTTGTTCACATACTTACACAATTATTTAAATAATAATAACTACTTGCCCAAGTAAAGGAAATCATTGCGAGGTAGACAGAAATGCTTTTAAAGTCATAATATTGTTAAATGATGAAAAATTTGGGAAAGCGTTACATAGAAAATAAAAGTTTAAAAATTAACTTTAAAGGTAACAATGCTATTACATAAATTAGATTAGTCATTTGTCGTATATTTTATACTTTTTTGAAACGTTGAAATTTTATTTAGATGATACTCTTCCGGTACGAAGTGAATATTCACATTCCAAGATTTTCTGATCAGTTGTCGAATGACATTGGGCATAAATTCATGAAACGTATTAACCAGAAACAACGCAAAAATATATGCAAAAAATTACTTTGATACCTCATCCCAAACTGTCAACAGTTTATTTACCTAGTAAATAAACCATATGAAATAAGGAGAATTAATCATTAGACAGTTTTTCAGTAAAAATTTAGAAACATCAAAGGTGCGAGTGAAAGAATAGTGGAATCAATTCTATTCCTTATAAAATAATTATTTGTCAGCGAATAAAATTTTCATCATCCCCATGTCGAAAACACATTTCTCAATTTTTCGATTAAAAAATAACAAGTAAGTGGTAAAAAGGCTGATTATAAAACTCATTTTCAATATTGATACTCGTAAAGAAATATTACAGAAAATTTTCTTCAAAGACCATTTAATTTTTTCCATTATTCAGTTCATACTGGTATCCACCTCGTACTGATTTTCCCTATATACTCGTACTTCACCTGGAAAAAGCAGGAGAGAAAAAAGTATTTTACCAAATTTTCAAAAGACTTTAAAATTGTTAAGTAATAATTTGTTTTCTAAGAATACTCTCACATGTTTAAATATACTCAAATCGTTGAAACAATTTTAGTTAGTATATATAAATGTTTGAACAACTTGAAATTGTTAAAAAAAAATGTATTGTCTGAACATTATTTTCAGAACGCATTTTCTCCTTTTTATTGATGAAAAACACATAAAACAATTCGAATAAAATTAATATTAAAATTTGTTAATGAAATAAATGGTTCGAAAATTTGAATTTTCTTAAGAATTTAGGAGCATTCTTAGAAAACAAAGTAGGTAAACAAACAACTGCCTTCATCCCATATAAGGCACGGGTTAATATTAACCGATATGGCTCAAATTTGGAGATCATTTTTTGGGTATTTGAACAAAACTGGGGGATGAGAGAAAAAAAATTGTGAAAGTCAAAATTAAGTATCACTCTAGGCGATATCGTATTTCTCAAAAACATTTTTTTAAGTACACCTATCATTTATTGTTTTCCATCCTAATGTATACTGTATAATCTTAGTATTTTCAATTCACATTTTCATTCTATTTTCAGGTTGTACATCATACTCATGCCCATCTTCTGCTTCCTGATTCCCACCTGGATTCCTTGCTACTTTTTTGGAGAAAAGCCGATTAATGCCTGGTACCTCACTTTACTGAGGTACGCCCTGACCCTAAATGGAACTTGGTTGGTTAATTCGGCTGCTCACATCTGGGGAAATAAACCTTTCGACAAGTAAGTTGCCTACCTGATTTTTACTGATTTTCACTGATTTTCACTGATTTTCACTGATTTTCACAGATTTTTTTATTAAGATTTATGTATTAGTTATAGGAAATTACTACATAACTTTCAGTTATTTAAAATAGATGAAGGAAAAAATCTGCTAAATCATTTGAGTGATGTTTTAATAGAGACTGTAAACTTTTTCTCTAATATTTAGTGACATTTTTGTATCAATAATGGATGGTCTCCAAAATCATTTGAGTGACGTTTTAATAGAGACTGTAAACTTTTTCTCAAATATTTTGTGACATTTTAGTATCAATAATGGATGGTCTCCAAAATTTCACGAGCTTATCTGAATAAATTAGGGACATGTTAACCTAATATAAATTCTTAAAATTTTAGAAGCGTCTCTGACCACACCATATTGTTGCTACTTAAGTTCTTGTGAATATTGTAGAAAAAGTTGATTTTTATTTTAACGCACCTCTTTTGTAAAATAAGCAGTTTTTCCAGGAGATACCGTCAATAATAATATTCCAGTTCTTGAGAGTTTAGTAAAATATTTTTACTTGAGACCTGTCTGATAACCTATTATAGGTAATTGTATGTAATACAGGGTAGTTCCTATGTGAACTGAAGAAATCTGATTTCAGATCTTGCTATTCGTATTAAAAAAGTCTGGCTATACATACTGACATTTCTGTACAAAAAGCAACGGCCTTAATATGAACCAAACAAAAAGAGCTGTTCAGAATGCTTCAAAGAATAAAATCATCTATTCTAATAGGATTGCATGATACTTTTAGCTTTTACCTATAGCAGAACCTAAGCATACAAAAGCCAAATAACTTTTGTTAAATGAAGAATTTTAACCTACACTAGTTTTTTCTTTAGATTTTTCCTTCCGAAATTTTAACAAATAATAATGAGTCTATTTTGTTGATTTTATACATTGATATAAGGTATTGATGATTTTTTAGATTGATTGTTGATTGTTTAAATTGACTAAATATAATTTTAATTGCAATTTGCAGAAACATCAGTCCAACTGACAGCCTGAAAATCGCGATTGGAGCCTTCGGAGAAGGATGGCACAATTATCACCACGTCTTCCCCTGGGATTACAAAGCAGCTGAACTAGGAGATTACAATGGCAACATCACCACAGCTTTCATTGACATGTTCGCGTGGATGGGTCAGGCCTATGATCTTAAAACTGTCCCTGTGGCGATGATAAACAAAAGAGCTGCCAGAACCGGTGACGGTTCCCGAAAACCAAGGCCTGTTGAAAAACCTGACAAGGAGGAAGATTACAAAGGTCATCATCATCATAATCATTCGCACGAAAATCTCGTTTGGGGCTGGGATGATCAGGACATGGCCGAAGAAGACATGGAAGATGCTGAAATTTATAACAAAGGGGATTAATTCGCCAAGAACTTTTGATGCTAAATGAGTGATTTTATTTATTTTATATGACTAGTGAGAAAAAGAAAAACTACTTGTATATATTCGTGAAATAATGAGGAGGAAGCAGTAACGTATCGACGATTAGAGAATCAACGATTTTTGCAAGGATATTTTCATTGCACTCGGCAAAAATGTTTTAATTTTGTATTTATTGTAGTAAATTAGGATATTATGTGTAATTTATTCATTTTATATTACAGCAAATAGAGATATGTTCAAATTTATAAAAGTTTTTATATGTGCGGTTAATAAGTTTCGTATCTAATGAAATCTTTGATATTTGTTTAGAAACAATTACCTAATTAATAATCGAGACAAGTCCTTGAATAACAGATAGATAAGTTAGGAAAACTGACTACATTTTTGAAATTTTAAATTGAACGAAAATCGTTGATTATTGTCAATAGAGAGTCTTATAGAATATCTTAAATGCAAGAACTTTTTAATAATTCCAAATCTACTTGTAAACTTGACCTCAGTTTCAGGTTCGATTGTAAATGCCTTAAATACCTCGGTCGAGAAGTGACTTTTTAAAATCTATTTAATGACTTTGAGTCGAAGATAAGTTTGGAGCTACAGTGTCGATAAGATGTTGATAAAATGATAAGTTAGTACCACAGTAGATGCCAGAGATATTTTTTACCTGAAGTTCGATGAAAACAATGAAAAAAATTGTAAACTGCAATTATCTGACGTCTGATAATTTTTATCTCGAGGCGGATAATTTTTATCTGGAGACGGATAAAAATTATCCGACGTCAGCTGATTTTAGTTGTCAATTGTTTGCAACGTTTTGATTCACCTTCAGATGAAAATATCCCTAGGATTTACTGTGAGGTTATCGAGAGAATGTTAGAAAAATCTCTCTAAATTTTATTCAAAAAATTCACATATTTGAATTTAGAGAGCATACCAGTATATAAGTATAAGTAATACCGATTGCAAAGTCGATGGTCATAGTTTTAAGAAAATATAAATTATATTACGATAGCATTTTTAAGAAAAATCATATTTATACACGACTTTCAACATTTTAGGTAGTAGGTTTGTGACAAAACATCAATTCTACATCAGAGAAACATAATACTGTAAATTAGACTAACTGTCATTAGGATAAAATACATCCATTTTTCACAATTATTGTTTCGCGCTTAGATTAGTCTCTTAGAATAAAAGCCATACAACGCTGTTAAATCAGGCTGATGAGATAGATATTCTGAAATCAGTCGTAAAATCTTGTACATCTAATTATGTATATGAAAAAGCCTAGAGAAGATAGATTATAAAGTAGTGTTTTGAAGTTCTTTCAATGTAATTAAAAAAAAAATTAAAACCTTGATGTATAAATATGAAAGGAAGACTTCAAGGGGTACTACTGTATAATCTATTCACACTAAAGCAAACAAAGGTGTAATTATTTCGAGAATTGTCATTTTGGATAAAATCAAAATTTCCATTTTATTTATAAATAAATTATTGTTACCAAATTCTTTTATTTTTCCCTACCACTTTATTCATTATTATTATTTATTGTTTATTTTTAGATAGTCAAGTTATCAATATTTTAAACATTACTCCATTTTTTTATTACAATTTAATAATTTGAAACTTCAGACAAATAATATTTTTACATAATTAAATTTCACTGATTTCTCAAACGAGTTTAACATGGAAAATTTGAATTTGAAATAAGAAAAATTATGAACTTTTTATTCTTAGTAAATAATTCTGAAAAATGTTCTCCATCTCCAACGCTCATCAGTAACTTAAAAAAAATTCTCTCTCGTTTTCACGATAATAAGCAAAGAAAGAATACATTTGTTTCTATTGTCTTAATTTGCCCCAATTACACTTCGCATTTGAATGCAAGTCAGAAACACGTAGGTCTCTATTAATTAAGAACGATCGTCATTCTTACTGCAATTCTGTGTGACACGTAAGACAGAATTTTAAGATACGTGTCCAAATTATAATCCGCTATCATTAGGAGGAAAAAGATATGGATTTTTAAGTTGTTTTCTGTGTCTCTAGAAGTCGCATTCAAAAATGGAGTTGCTTTTATTATATTTATCTTTTTTTAATCAACGAATTTCGATGAAAAATCCACCACTATAACTGGGATCGTTCTTGGAATTGATGAGATTGCTCCCGTTTGATTTCAAATCATTAATTTTTCACTGTAGATTAGAATGATACAATTTTTAAGAAGAATGATGCACAATTTGAAAATTAATAATTGTTAATGATTTATTTTCGAGATCCTAATTTCAGAATGCTTCCATTTTTGAACAAGGCTTGGAATTGCTCAATTTTTAACACTTAAAATTCAAATTGCATAATTTTTATAGTTTCCAATCAGAAAATATAAAATTCTCAACGTTTTTAGAATAGCTAAACTTGAACGGCTCATAATATTTTAAATTCTACTATATGCACAATTGGAAGACTGTTGAATTTTTGAGGCCTTGAAGCTAAAGTTTTTTTGCTTCAAAAGCAAGGAGGTAAAAAATAAGAGGTTAAAACTGAAGATCAAAAATAAATTCTACTTTTTTTGAATGAGGGGTTCTTTTTTTATTTTATTTTTACTGTAAGAAAAGCCTAGATTTTTTCCTTTAATGGTTAAAAAATAAAAATTATATTATTTATTCGTGAAAATAAGCATTCGGTATATTTTGAGAGGATCTATTAAAAATAAGCATTAATAATGATCTGGAAGAAAGTTTGATAATCGGAAGAAAACAATAAATTTGTTGCTGTTTTTAGAGGCCACACCGAAATATTTCAGATTTATTTTGAGAATTTGACTGAGGTCAATATTGTACAATCATGTTTAATTTATAGCCTTCACAATTCATACATTTCAAATGGAAATCCTTCCGATTCGATAATATGTAGTTTCAAACTCAGATATTAAAAATGTCAGGACAATTTCACTATCAAATCTATGAACATTTTAAGTATCCTACATTTTTTGGTTTCAAGTTTAGTCAGTTTTCAATTTCAAGTTAATAATTTCAGATAAAAATATCAACCCCTTAAAAATAAGAAGATTTTAGAACCAGGCATTAGAAATTTAAACAATTTTTTTTTTTTTGCAAATGTTTCAAAATATTGGAATTATCAAACTCAACTTTAAGAAAAGCAATTTCTAATTGAAAAGCTTAAAATTGTGCGATTTCAAAAATTGGAGTCATAGTGATCTTGTTTTGTATTACTTTTTCTCACTATTATTTTTAATCTACATACTATGTTGAAATGTTCCGATTTTTAGTTGAAGATTTTAAAAAATTAATAATTTGGAATTAAAAAATATTTGGTAGAAAGATTTTAAGAATGACCAATAATTCTACATGAAGTGCTAAAAACTAAACGATTTGGAATAAGGAAGTTACAAATTGTGTCGTTCAAGATCGAAATAGTTAAAAATACAAGTATCTGAAATTGATTATTTAGTAATTTTTATTAGAATTGAAATAGTTGATTTTTGAAAGTATAATCAACAACTTGAGAATTTTTCCTTTTTAAATAATTCGAATTTACTTGAGATTCATTTTACAAGATTCCTATTCAAAATTACTTCATTTTTAACGCTTTTTCAGTGTAATTCAATTTTAAAGGTATATAAATGAAATTTTTTGCATTTTGAACGGCAAAAATGACGGTGAATTTGTTTTTTGACGTTAGAAGAAATTTTGCAAATAAATTTTAATAACAAATTATGATTTTTTTTTAAATACCAATTTTTAATTTCTGAATTTTGAAAGAGTTCACCTTGAAAAGTTAAATTCAGTTTTTAGTTTCAAGTGATCAAATTTTAATCACTTCCAATTAAAAATGTTTCAAATTTTTAAGTTTTCAATTTTCAGTTATTCAATTTTGAACGCTTCTAATTAGAAATAATACAATCGAAAAATTCATTTGAATTTCAAATGATGCAGGTTTCGAAATTAGGATCTGAAATGATTCAATTTTTTAACAATTTTTCCTATTTTCGAAATTTTAATCGGAAATCATTCATTTTCTACATTTTTCAATTGAGAATGAAATTGGCCAATTTGGAGTGCTCTGAATTACAAATGATACAATTTCAACTTCTTTCTAATGAAATTGTCCAATTTTTCACAATTTGATCTGAATTTTTCTCCATTTTTAGAGCTTTTGATTTAAAAACTTCCAATTTTGAATGCATGACTTCGACTTCTTCAACGTATAATTTTATTGCCTTTCACGGTGTTACGAGAAAAAAATTGAATAGTAATATTATAAAAATTAAGGTACTTTAGCACAGGGTCCATTCACAAAATACGTGATACATTTTTCAGGACTTCTGGCACCACGAGGTAAAATAAAATGTCTAATAACAAAATTTTGTTCTGACCTTTTTTTTACGAGACACGTGATGAAAATGTGTTCGTTGAAGCTGAACGAGTTTTAACAAAAGAAAATTCACAAGCACTAAATTCCAATTTGTCGATGGTTTGACCATTAATTTTGAAAGTCCTATGCAAAAATATGCGGAAAATACAATGACCGAGCGCGTAGCTCTATAAGACCTATAAGAGTGAAAAATATTGAATAGCTCTCACCATATTAGTCATCAGGGGTCATTTGGTGCAGTTTTTTAAAACATTTTCGAATGATAAAGCTGCAAGACTTCAACATTTACCTTCCAGATATGTTGGCTATAATAAATTTTGGAAAAATGTCAATGTATCCTCACTTTTGGACACAATTTGAAAAAAAATGAAATGTTAAAATGAACCTTCATGCAGTACAGAAAGTACCTATGACAATTGTCAGTTCATCTGAGGAAAGAATGAATTGGTGGCGGAAGTGGGGAATGCTACCGGCATGTGCCAGTCTTTGATCGTACTTCAATGCTTCACTTGTACTCTAGAAACGTTAAGACTTGTATACTCATCTTTTCGAAGAATATGTCCGTGGAGTGTAAAAGAAGTGGAACAGGTTCTAAAATTTCGTCCAGCTAAAAAAAAAACAAGCTGATAGGGATTCGTGTCGCAAAAGTGAATGTGCCTTTGTGGAATTAACATCTCGGTAGCAGAGTGAGTAAACAGAATTCGCATAAAAGGTTTCTAAATATAAATTATATTTATCATTTCTTTTATAAAGAAATTGTTCAAATTTCAATCATGTTTCATTTGAAAAAATTATGTTTCTGGTAATTTGTAACGCAAGATACTTTATTTTAAGAAAAAACTTTAATATCTTTTAAAATACTTTGCTTATGCCTTATCCAGAATAAAATTTAGAATAATGTTATGAATAAGAAATTTTACTTTCAATGAATACATTTATGAACGATTAATGAATTTGATAAAGAATCCATTGTAAACTCATATTGGCCTTATTTATTATATTTGTTGACATACATACAGAATCGTTTATAGAATTAATAATTTGATTTCTCAGAATGAGTGAGATGAGACGTTACAATTGAGCTTTGAAAACGAATCTACCATTCAAAACAATTTGTCCCTGTATCTTGTGACCATGAAGAAATATGCTTAAAAGAAAAAAGACAATTGCTACACTGCTTTTGTCTTGTCCTAGTTTCTGTTTGAAAAAAATTAATTATATTCTTGGAAACTTTCAATAGTATGTTTATAAAATCAAAAAAATTAAGCATTGTCTTATTATATTACGAATTTGTTTTAATTGAAAAATGCAGTGTTCCTATCTAAAGTTAATGTTTTGTTGAATGCGGTACCATTATTATCCCAAAATAGAAGATTAGAACTCTAGTAGAGTATAACTTCCTATTTACACGCTACATATACAGATGTACAGTTTGAAATTGTCGACTTTCAGCTTCTGACAGAGAAAGGAACTTTTTTTGCATTTCAAAAATACGAATAATTATTTTTGAAAAAAGTGAAATTGTGATACATCCTTGCATCTGGGTATTATCATAATTTAGGAGTATGCAAGAAAAACGCCGGAGCCACCATATTAAACTCTCCAATATGGATTTAGCAGTCCAAACTCTCCAATCTCGTTTTGTGCTGCGTGGCGGCCTTAGATGCCAGCAGAAAACGGGGTTGGACAGTTTAGACTGCTAACTCTAGATTGGAGATTCGTCTTTTTGGGTTGAAAATTAAAAAATTTTCGTAGAAAATTTACTTCTTGAATAAAACTCATATTTTGGTGTTGAGAAGTCAACTAAATACTTTTTTGAATGAAAATTGAACTTTTTTTTTAATTCGTCTCTTTCATTTGAAAATTCATCTATATCAGTAGAAATTGCATCTTCCTTGGATGGAAATTCAACTGTTTGGTTGAAGATTCAGCAATTTTGTTAAAAAGTAATCATTTTTGGCCGAAAATTTAACTGTTTTGTTGAAAATTTGTATTTTTGAGTTGAAAGTTCAAGTGCCTTCGTAAAAAATTTACTTCTGATTTAAAACTGATATTTTGGTGTTGAAGATTCAAACTGAAATCTTTTTTGGGTGAAAATTCAACTATCTTTGTTTTTAAATTTGTCTTCTTAATTTAAAAATTCATCTATTTCAGTATAGAAATTGCATCTTTCTTGGATAAAAATGCAACTGTCCGATTGAAGACTCAACAATTTTGTTAAAAAGTCATCCTTTTTAGTTGAAAATTTATGTGTCTTGTGTAAAATTTAACTACTCCATAGAAAATTTACTTTTTGTTCAAAATTCATATTTTGTTGTTGAAAAGTCATATAAAATATTTTTTGAGTGAAAACGCAACTATTTTGTTGGAAATTTGTCTTTTTTATTTAAGAATTCATCTGTTTCAGTAGAAATTTCATTTTTGGGAAATATATTTCTCTCATTTTCACTCCTTTTGTGCCATTATCTCACAAAAATTGACCTTATTGCGCATTTGTTCAAAGAAAAATGTTTTTTTTAGAGAAAATACTTCTTTTAAAGCCTTCTTGTGCAATTTTATTGCACAATTTGACTGTTTTAAGTATATGTTCTTTTAAAATGTACTCTCAAATAGAAATTTCATCTTTCTTGAATAAAAATTCAATTATTTGGTTGAAAACGCAACAAGTTTGTTTAACAGTCATTCTGTTTGGTTGAAATTTCAACTGTTTTATTGAAAAATCGTTTTTCTGAATTGAAAATTCAAGTATCTTCGTAGTTAATTTACAATGTAACTTGGAATTACGCACGGTTGCGGACATGGTTTGCAGTGGCTTTCATCGTGAATCCAGAAAAATCCGAACTTGAATAGACAGGGCCGCATGATTAATTTCTGTTGTATTTAGACGCATGACGCAACCTGGTGCAACTAATGCGCTAGGAGCTGTTTGTCTCGCTTGTAAACACAAGCTCCCATTCAGCCCGCGGCTGCCCTCATCTCGAAACTGTGGAGGACATTAGTTCTAGGAACGCCGTAAACTCGGACTCTTGATTCCATATTCTAGTGTACTAGTTGAAAAATGCAACTATTTGGCTGAAAATTAATCTTCTTTGCGTGAGGATTCAATTATTTTGTTTGAAAGTTTTGGGTAAACCACTTTGTTAAGAAATAATTTTGTTGTTGAAAATTCATATTTTAATTCGAAAATTCATCTCTTTATAGTGGAAAATTTCACTATTTTGTTGAAAATTAATTTTTTGCTGTAAATTCATATTTTCTGGTTGAAAATTCAATTTTTATGCAGAAAGTTTGTCTTTTGGTCAGGAAAAATGAAAAATTTGTCAAGGAAAAATCTGGGAATTTTGAAAATCGAGTTTTCAGCCACCCTGCCTAATTCTACCAGCAATAACTAGCAAAACAGCAAGATGCAATCCATCTTTATATCTTTCCCATAATGTGTTTGACAGAGTGAAACATAACTTGAAGTTCAATTAACAATGGACATTTTTATACGTTTGAGAATCAGCCGTCAAACATGAAATCTACCAAATCCAATTGCTCAATTTATTGTCTTTGAGAGCTATATACATACATCTTTCGTAAATATTCATTATATATGAAAACATGAGAATGACAACTGAATAAGGAACATTTGAAATTGGCACCTTGAATACTTTATTATAAATGTAACAAAGTGCCAACTTCATATAGTCCTCATTCAGTTGTCATTCTCATGTCTTCAAATGTATAAATGTTTATATGTATGAGTACCTACAAAGCATGTATTATATTGAATACAAAAAATTTCCATTAGTTTCAAGTCTCATATCATACTAGTTAAAATCTGTTTTATTTGAAATACCAACTATCACATTTTCGTTTTGTAGAAAATGCGTCTCTTTTGGAAAAAATCTTACCTCTTTTGTTGAAAATTCGTCTTTTTTGATGAATTGAACTGTTTTTTATTTAGAACTAAAATCTTTTCTGTTTCAATTATTAATTATATATTTCATTTTTCATTGAAAATTCAACTTCTTTGAAGGAAAATGTAACTATTTGGTTGAAAATGAACTTTTTTATTGAAATATTGACTTGATATATCTGAAACCTTCAAATAAATTTATCAGTTTTCTCAAGGATCTGAGAAAAATCATGTTTATATAAACTTGAAGAAAAATAAACATGAAAAATAAATAGTTATTGGGAATTTGTATTTTTTATTAAAAATTATTTTCCCCCTAAAATCGAAAAAATACACGCACACGTAGCGCGCGATGATGCTAGTGGTAATTATAATGATGAATTAGTTCTTTTATACCATATAATATTCTGCATAAATCAGATTTTTCAGAATTTTTTTTTAAACTCTCCCAATTTTAAATTCAAGTCATTTCCAAACAGCCTGAATACAAAATTTTATAACCTAATAAATTTTTCCTTATGCTGACAAATGTATAAAAAACTCAAGTCATGTTCAAGGTTTCCACACGTTCTTAAATTATGTTACCAAACATCATAAATGAATATTACGTTCTCTGTACTACGTTTTTTTTCAATCTCTCTTTTCTTCAATGCACATTAACGAGCGCGTATTTAGTAGTGAAGTACAGGGCCATGAGTACCTATTCGTGAAGTAAGTGGGCCAATGGCAATATGATGTGCTGCCCAAATTAATTGAGTGTAAGTCTGTTTTTTGTGAGCTGCAAATATGGTGGACAAATGGTAATGTAAAGATACAATATTGTCTCCAAAATCCGTTGAAATCTATGTATTTACATTCTGCAAAATTTGAGCCCAAGATTTGGAATGTTTTTTTATCATTCTTAGACGACGAACTTAATTAGAAAATAATTAGAAAACTGTATTGATTTTAAGAAATTTTCAATTTATTCAAGACCGTGTCGCCTGGAACCAAAATGTCAGTACCAATAGCCCAGCCAAGCTTGTCTTCATTATGTGTCAAATCGAAAATTCCCTACATTTGTTAGGAAAAATACCGTGTGAAACAGAAGCAGATAATAGGCAGTCATAACTCTGGTGAAGTCCACGTCATCTGATTACGGGAATTTTCGTGTCGGAATAGAATTTGGCTGTAATTTAGGATATGCAATTGGTTGGTGGTGCAAGAAAATCTCACCAAATATTTTTTTTAAATTTAGAAAAATGGCAGAGATATGGAACCTTGAGTCTTTGGACAACTTTTTTTAAATGGCGTATTTTAAGTTCCAATTGACCGATTGACCTTTCCAACGTCTGAATTTACTTGCTTTGAGATACATTTCAAAATAAAAAAATGTTCAAAAAATAATTTTTTCAAATTTTGATGAAAAAATGAAAATGAAAGACGCGTTTCCCAAAAAATGCCATTTTTTATTTTTAAATTTGCCAGAGGAAGATATAAGTGTGGTCTACAAGCTCTGTAATTATTGGAGTGGAGTTATTACTGGTTTCCGAGAAAAAAAATTAAACGTCACATCTTCTATGACGCGGCGCGACTCAGTAGGGCAAATAAAAGTGTCTGTGGACAAATTAATTTTCAAAGCACAATTGTACATACAACGTTTGCATTCGATTTTTCGAAAGGATTCCTAACATTTTTGTTTCATGATCAAAATGACAACCAAAATTTTTGACTTTTGAAAAATACCGTTCGTCATAATATATTCAAATTCATTCAAAAAGATCTAGAATCAATGACACAACTGTTTGGAAATGCTTTTTAGTAGCACAGAAGAAGTTAAGAAATTTATTGAATTACATAGTTAAAAACAAATAAGTGAGCGAAAATGATTTTGTGGAGATTAGCAATGTTTGGTCACTTGCTTTCAATCAAATATTCACAATGTATAGACAAAAGGGGTTTGTAAGTTGGATTAATGAAAATTGATAAATAATTTGTTACATGTATAATAAGCAAACGGATAAATTTCCGAAAAGTACTTACCTCCGATTTATTTTAAACTTTGTATAGCTATGTATTTTGACTCGCTGATTACGAAAAAGATAGTCAAAATGCTCGCAAATTTGATTTTCAATGTCAAAACCCCCCAAGAAACTATATAATTTATGTTTTTTTTCCTTTATTCAATTAAATACTGAAAATGTACGAGAAAACTTTAAGATATAAGTTGTAGATCTTCTAAGAATACACCTTTCATGTTATATGCAGCTGAAAAAAAAATTTTGAGGAAAAAAGGAAAAACTTGCGACAAAGTGTAGAATAGCTTCGAATGGAATTTGTGGCACTAATGTCTACTGTCTACCACGAGACGTTGGAAGAAGAAGGGTATGCGACCTACATTATTTGTGTGCCCAGTCGCGGGGGTGCCTCACCCCCGACACGAGACATTGAAATAGGATAGGGTTTCGGCCAACATTATTTCTGTGACCAGTCACATGGGTGCCTCCCCCCACCACGATATGTTGGTACATTTTCGCCCCCCCCCCCCTCTCGAGACGTCAGAAATGGGAAGGTATGTGACTTACATTATTGATGTAGCTAATCATAGAGGTTTCTTCCCGCCTTCTGGCAGAAGTTGGAAAGGGGAAGGTATGTGGCCTATATTATGTCTGTGACCAGTCACAGGGATGCCTTTCTACCCCAACGAGACGTTGGAAAAGGGTAGAGTTTTGACGAACATTATTTCTGTCACGTAAGCCTTCCCGCTCCCCACATTCCATTAGAAAGGGGACTAACATTATTTCTGTGACTAATAGTCACAGGGGTGCCTTTCTGCCCCCACATGACCTTGTGAAAGGATGGGGGTTTGACCAGCATTACTTCTGTCACTTGTCATAGGGGTACCTCCCCCCCCCCCCCATGAGACATTGCAAAATATTCGAAATATAGTGAACAAATTCATCATTTTCGTAATCAGTCAAAATATGTAGGTATACCTAGTTTAAAATCAATCGGAGGTACAGTCAAACCTCGTTTATCGGGACGCCCTCGAAATGTAAACACCTCGTTTATCGGGATTCAGAGGGGTCTCCCACTACTACCCCCAGCCTCGAGACGGGTTGCCATGACACCTTGCTGTGTTGTTATTTACGGGTTATGTCAGGTTTGATCGCAAATGATCAAAAAGAATTTTAAATTCCCGCTACTCCCACCACACTCTCTCCTTACCCCACTTCAAGTGCTAATGTATAAGGAGCGGTCCCGAGTCAAAGTTTTAAATATCGTTTCAATTTCCTTATACTCTACATTACTAGCATTAGATAGTGTTGAGAAATTGAGGCGAGAGTTTAACTCCAAAGTTAAAGTTAAAAGTTTCGTTTCCATTTCCTTATACTCTCCATATCTCATAGTAAAGATTCAAGCGAAACTGACATTATTTTACATTGATATTTCGTCTCAAAAAAATTCTTTCTAATCAGCATATCGAAATTTTTTTCTAAACATAAATTTTTAAGTAAAAAAATCAATCTTTCAGTCCAGAAATAATTAATTTGTCAATGAGAAATCATTATTTGATTCCAATTTTACATTACAACATAAGAACGTTATTTTTCTCAAACTTTTGATGATTCGATTCAAATTGACGTCTTATCGGAACTATAATTTTTTATGAGATGACTTAGAAGTTAGTTTTATCTTATTTTCTTCTTTTCTCAGACGAACTTAAAAGTTCTTTGTTGTTTCAGATGAATAAACTGGGCAGGTTATGGATCTAATACAACTTTTAATTTTTTTTAGTTTCTCTCCACATCCCGCACCTAGTGGAAAAATCTTCTGGCAGTCTGATGCCTGATCTGGCCCATATCTGGCGTCATCTAGACCGTCTAGTCATGACAGTCTAGTCCTGCCCAGATCTGGGACTGGTCAGCAATCCATACCATACAAATTTCTAAGTGTCAGTCAGCCAAATTTTTAAAAAAATTTTCGAAAAATTGCCAGGATGTATAAAATTATACAAAATAATAATAAATCGTACAAAATAAACGCTATTCGAAATCAATGTTATTTTCTTATCGTGCTGACAGTCTAGCCTGGCTCAGACCTGGAACTGGTCAGCAATTCATAACATAAAAATTTCTGAAAAATGTTCTCAACATTTTCGAAAAATGTGTAGGGTATCTAAACTTACACAAAATACAAAACTAACATTATTTAAATAAATTTCTGTTTTTAGTTACAGCAATTTTAATGCACCCCATTAACAGAGGAAATACTTAAAAAGTTTTCATCAAAATTATTTGTATTGACATGAGGCCTTTATTGAATAAGCATTTTTTGTCGCGACCCCAGAAAGAAGTGTTTTCTTTGCTATACTAATTGTAAGAAGTGTTAATAATTATTAGTCCTTAATGTACTAGTTAAAAAAAGGCCGGCAATGAGCTTGTCACGACGCTTGCGCACTATCGTCTCCAACATATAACCTAGTCCTAGCGAAAACTAATATAAGGTGGTATTCAAGCTTTTGGTAAATTGCATGAAATTACTTTACATATGACTGAAATTTAAAGTATCTGTGGGTGGTAAGTGAAATTCATTTATGTGTAACTGAAAATTAATCTACGTGACTGAAAAAAGATTTTGTATCAATTTCCGCTTTACAAGATCAATATTCACATTATTTTCATATTTATAAAAGATAAAGTAAATGGTAGAATGCCCAGAGGTAGACCGCCGAAAGAATGGTCAGAATCTGTGAATGAGACATTAATCCGAAGAGACGTAAGAAGCCATAGGAACAGAAGAGCTTGCGTGAAGAAATGCATGGACGTGAAGGAAGCTAGAGTAGTATGCCAGGACAGAAATGTGTGGCGACAAATAGTTTGTAAACAGAGTGACAATAGTGTGAATGGCGCCTGAAACAGAGACTTTGGATACTAATGGGCCCAAGTGGGGAGCCATACATAACAATTTTGTGAGGTTCCTCACTTGGGGTGATCGCTAGAGAGATTGATCAGCAACCTGGGTCGGAGCAGTGTTGCGGAATGAACGTGTCATCTAAATAAATGACACGAGAATTCCAGATCGATCTAAAACACCTATCCCTAACACCTATAAAACTCCTATATACCTTATGCCCATATACCAACCTACTCTATACCTATTCACCTGTTTACTATTCCCCAACCGAGCAAGTCACGCCTACCCCGAAAGGGAAATGGCTTAATGGTATAATAATACTAATAATAAAAATTCCTAACATTAAATCTACTTTACATATTTCATGTACGAATTTAATTATAATTTCTTATCTTCTGAAGTGCTCCCATTGAATTCAAATGTTTCAGATGGATACAATAAATTTCCTATATGAAATATTACATTATCAATTCATATGTGGTCCAAAAATTTGTTGAAATTTTTAAAATTAATTTTCATGTATATCGCCCGGAAATTTGTTCCAATCTAAACAAAATTTGTTTTTTGAAAATTATATTTTACGAGTTTTTGGCGCTAAATATGATTTTTTTGCGGGGGTTTTATACCAATTGTTTATATGTAATACATCGAATACGATTTAGCAAACATAGTTCTTCAAACAATTAAGTATTATTTTTAATAATATTGCCGTTGAATAATGCCAGAAAGTTGCAGTATTTTTTATAATTTTCCACTTTTCAATTATTCGAAGGTCATAATTATTGCATATTCAATGAACATAATTGTTCAAGTAAATTATTATTAATGTATTTAATGCTTTCACGATGATTCATTATGATAAAAAGAGGTGTTTGGTGTTCCAATCGTGTGCAAAACTACGAATCTTTATTATTTATAACTATCTTTCCTGTCACCACTACGTAGCGCGTCCTCGGGTTGCGGATAGAGGAACGGCCCGTTAGGCTGAACAGCCCTCAGGTTAGCTGCGAATACAAGAATAAGCAGCCGCGGACAGCCGATAGGAACCAGTCGTGGGTGTGGTGAGCCCAGCCTAAGATGTTGGCCTAGCACTGGTAGAAAACACGATGACCATGGCTTGGGAGGACCCACCCATCCACGTTCATACGCAGTGGGTGGGTCCTGGCAGGCCGAGGTGCAGCGTGTATCCACCTAGAAACACTACCCCGAACCAAAACTAAAAATCTTGTAAGGGAAAAATCCTGCTGCCCATTGGACACCGCAGCGATGACACTGCCCGCAAGGGATGTGTGGAATGATTCGCCTGTATAGGGCCAAAGGGGTACTGATGCCAGTATAGGCGCGCTGCCTTGCAGGGGGACGTTAGGATACGAGGATGAAACTGTAATGTGTCTGGCGACAAGTTGACATGGTCCTTGTCAGAGCCGGAAAGCTCCCATACTTAGACCTAGGGAGGTATGGGGGTTATCACTCCTGGGACAGTGGACTCACCTACGATCGGAATAGGATCCTAACGTGCGGATTATCTTGAAACTACCATGGCTAACTTGCAAAAACAAAAAACTACAGTTAAAGATTTAAGGGTGGGAACTCTAAACGCGCGTAGTCTATATACTGGCGGATTTAGCGAACTCATTAAGATAGCAAATGATTACAGAACTGACTTAATAGCACTTCAAGAAACCTGCTGGTCGGGAGATTTCGGGTCAATTTCTAAGGATAACTATACTTTTCACTTCGGGGGAGCTAAGGGGCGCACACTGGGGACCGGTTTTCTTATTAATAAACGAATCTCGCAAGCGGTTATCGACATGCAATTCATTAACGATCGGTTATCATACATTGTACTGAAGGGTATTTTCAGCAAACAGGTATTAATCAACGTGCACTGCCCCACCGAGGACAAAGACGAAGACACTAAAGATCTCTTTTACGAAACAATCGAGCAGGTTTTTGACAAGTTCTCAACTTTTGACGCAAAAATAGTATTGGGAGATTTCAACGCGAAAATTGGAAAAGAACCGATGTATAGGCCTACAATAGGATCAGAAAGTTTGCATGACGTCAGTAATGATAATGGAACTAGAGTAATAAACTTTGCAGCTTCAAAGAACCTCGTTGTCAAAAGCACATATTTCAAGCATAAAAATATACATAAGGCCACCTGGAGATCACCAGATGGTAACACTCACAATCAGATTGATCACGTTCTAATTGACAGAAGACGTCATACAAACATTCTCGATATAAGATCGTATAGGGGAGCGGATTTAAATTCAGACCATTTTCTCGTGATAGTAAAATTAAGATCTAGACTAGCGATCAGTGAGAAAACAAGCCGCACAGAGCCAACAGTCCGTTTCAATATAGATAAGTTCAAAACAGCAACAGAAACATTAAATTATCAAGTTGAGATTTCTAATAGCTTTGACGCTCTCCAAGAACAGAGAGACGATAACAATAATTACGAGGAGGACCCGGAAACCCTATGGAGCAATATAAAAAAGGTGGTAAAGACAGCCGCGAAACTTACGATAGGTTTAAAGAAAGTAACAAAAAGCAAACCATGGTATGACGAAGAGTGCAAACTCGGGTTCGAAAAACGCTGGAAGGCCAGACTAAGTAGTTTACAAAATAAGTGCGATCAAACATATAAGAAGTATCTCGAGATTAGTAAAAGTACAAGAAGGCTTTATAGATCCAAGAAAAGGGAGTGGGAAAAGAATAAAATACTTGCAATAGAAACGCATAATAAACAGAAAAACCCGCGCGAGATGTACAGGGGAATCAATTTTATAAGGAAAGGCTTTCAAAGTAGAACGGAAGTAATGAGGGACGAAAATGGCAACCTAGTAGCCGATGCGACAGAGAGACTGAATTTATGGAAAGAATATTTCGATAAACTATTAAATGTACGCGAAGCCCCCGTTGAAGGTAATCTCGGCGAAATCCACACTGCTGATTTATTAATTGATGATCCTGCTTATATAGAAATAGAAATGGCCATAAAGAAGTTGAAAAATAACAAAGCCGCGGGCATCGACGACCTACCGGCTGAACTGATAAAAAATGGAGGCCCTTGCCTCAAAAGACAAATTTATAAATTAATACGCACAGTTTGGAAAACAGAACGCATTCCAGAGGAATGGAATGACTCTATTATTATTCCTATCTTTAAAAAAGGCGATAAAATGAACTGTAACAATTATCGGGGAATTTCACTTGTGTCGTCGTGCTATAAGGTCCTGTCCAATGTAATCTTAGGTAGGCTAACTCCTTTCGCCGAGGAAATCATTGGGGATTACCAGTGTGGATTCCGCCGAAACCGATCTACAAGCGATCAAATGTTCACAATTAGACAACTGCTAGAAAAAAAATGGGAATTTAATGAAGCAGTGCATCAGCTATTTATCGATTTTAAAAAAGCTTACGACTCTATTATACGCGCGCGAATGTACTGGATCCTAGAGTTCCTGGGTGTGCCAAGAAAATTGGTTAGACTTATCGAAATTTGCTTAAGCGGCAGTAGGGGAAGAATACGCGTAAACGGAAGGTTATCTGAAGAGTTCTCGATCCGCGATGGCCTGAAACAGGGCGATGCACTTTCGTGCGTCCTTTTTAACTTAATTTTAGAATACGTGGTTAGGCAAGTGCAGGCGAATCCGACCGGTGCTACGCTCAATGGGGTAATACAAATTCTTGGATATGCGGATGATCTCGACATACTAGGGGATGATAAAGAGACGGTAGCTAAAAATGCAGAAATCTTGATCACAAAAGCCAAAGATATTGGCTTGGAGGTTAGCGAAACGAAAACAAAATATATGACCGTCCTTAGATCTGAACAAAGTAATCAAGACGGGGATCTAACAGCCGGAAATATGAAATTTGAAAGGGTTAGCGAGTTTAAATACCTCGGGTCAATTATAACTAGCGAAAATAGGATTAAAACGGAAATCAACGCGCGGCTGCACGCTGGCAATGGGTGCTATTATGCAGCAACCACGCTATTAAAATTGCGATTGCTATCTAGAAACATCAAAGTGAGAATTTACAAAACGATAATAATGCCGGTCGTCATGTACGGGTGCGAAACGTGGGCGCTGACGAAAGGAGATGAGAATAGGTTTAGAGTTTTTGAGAATAAAGTACTTAGAAAAATCTATGGTCCAAAAAGGGACGAAGAGACAGGTGAATGGAGAAAACTGCATAATGATGAGCTGCATGCTCTCTACGGGTCAGCAAATATTAATAGAGTAATGAAAGCGCGTAAACTAAGATGGGCGGGGCATGTAGCAAGAATGGGAAACGAAAGAACGTTGGCGCAAGTTTTAAGAGGGAGGCCGACTGGTAAGAGACCCTTAGGCAGACCAAGAAACAGATGGGAGAAAAATGTAAGGGATGATTTAAAAGAACTAGGACATGATTACTTAAACTGGATGGAGGATGCACAGGATAGAGATGTGTGGCGGTCTCGGGTTAGTGAGGCAATGAACTTCCGAGTTCGAACTGCTAATCTATAATATAATAACATATGTACGCGGAAAAGCACAGCAAGTTATATAATGCAAAATTGAGTTCAGTGTAGCTATAAAAAAGAATTATAGTCATTTTTGGTTAATTTTAGAGCCAATTTTCTTTTCATATTTTGAATAGTGCGCGCTAGAAGTAGTGGTCACGTGACACAAAGTGTATCTGGAGCAGACGAACTCGACTTAACTGGAAGCGACCGGCTGAAGAAGCGGGATTGTCAACACAGCATCTTCGCATCTTTACCTCTGATTATTATAAACAAAACGGTAAGTCACGTATTGAAAAAATCCTTAAGAAAATCCTCGTGTCATTTTTGGACGAGGAACACGAGGAAATCCGCGAGGAAGTTGAAAATCTTCGCGGGTTTCCTCATGTTTTCCTCGTTCCAAAATAACGTGAGGATTTTTCAAGTATATAGTTTTAGCAGTTACGGGTTAAAATTTTGTTTGTATTATCCTAATTAGTTTGTATTTTTACCATTTTCCGTGTGATAATATAACACTTAAAAATCGTTTTCGCGAACATAACCTCACACTTTATACGTATGAAACAGGGCCGTGACACTCTGAAATGAAAGTGACGGAAATGTTGAGTACCGTCGAGGGTGGCCGCTGGCTGTACTTTTAGGCCGAAAATTATTCAAATGCATGGGGAAAGTGTGAAAAATGTGAAATTTTGTGCTTTTTATATTATAAAAACGGATATAAGTGCGTTGTTTTTGGCAAAGAGCTATTTTATTGAAAACAATGTATTGACGGTGTTGTAAAAAAATTTGAAAATAATTTACAGTCGTTGCAATTGTTTTTAAAGATCGCAATCTTTTTTGTACTCTTTGAAAATAATTTACAAAAAAGTGTTGTACTATAAGAAAAAAAATATTGAAAATATGCAATTAAACTTTTTTTTTTAATCATAAAGTATTGGTAACATGAATTTTCAGTTAATATTAAGAAGACAATTTATTAAAGTTGTTATCCAAAAATTTGAAAACATTTTAAATTCATTACAACTGTTTTCAAAGATCGCAATATCTTTTGTTCACTTCGAGAATAATTGAAAAAAAGTGTTGCACTATAAGAAAAATTTAAAATTTCAACGAGATATTGAGTATAAAATATGCAATTAAACTGTTTTTTTGTTTTTGTAAAAAACGCATATTATTGGTAACATGGATTTTCAATTTATATCAATAAGTCAATTTATTAGAGTTGGTATCAAAAAATTTGAAAACAGTTTGAATTCATCACAATTGTTTTTAAGGATCGCAATATTTTTTGTTCACTTTGAAAATAATTGACAAAAAAGTGTTGTACTAAAAAAATTGAAATTTTCAACGAGATATAGATTAGAAATTTTATCGAAAATACGCAATTAAACATTTTTTTCGTAAAAAAACGCAAATTATTGATAACATGAATGAAAATCAATGAAATTGAATTTAGCTAAATTGCTAGTTCTCTATTTAAAATTTAAATCTTTTTCTGTTCAAATATCAAACTGTGTATTATATTTTTCGATAAGAATTTATCTTCTTTGGTTGAAAATTGGATTAAAACTTAAACAATTTTTGTTGAAACTTTACTTTTTTCTTGAAGATTTATTATTTTAGTTGAAAATTCGTCTTTTATGGTAGAAAATTAATCTTCTTTATTGAAAATCACCCTTTTGTTCAAAAGATTTATAATATAATTTGAAAATACATCTTTTTGGTTAAAATTGTATTTATTCTGTTGAAAATTCATCTTTTTGGGTTGAAAATTCCCTTGTTTTGGTAGAAAACTCAAGTATTTGGTTGAAAGATATTTTTTTTGTTAAAAATCCATATTTACTGGTTGAAAATTCAACTGCTCTGTAAAAATTTGTCTTTTTGGCTTAATAGCTCAAAAATTTGGATAAAAAAGAACCTATTTTGTTAAAAGATCGTCTTTTTTGAATGAATTCTACTGTTTTTTATATTGAGTTAAAATCTATTTTGGTTATTATATCAACTATTACATTTTTCGTTGAGAATTCATATTTTTTCGTCAGGAAAATTCCACCATTTTTTAAAAGTTGAAATACTTCTTTGAACATTCAATTTTTTGTTGAAGATTCCAAATTTTGTGGAAACTTTGTACAACGTGCTGAAACCAATTTTGAAGTTGTGAGGTATTTTGTACACAAACATTTCTTAACTCAGAAGAATGCTAATTAATAAAGCAAATTTGTTATAAGAACTTTTTTTTACTAACCATCCTTGTGAATAAAAATGTAAAAAACGAGAGTGGAGAGCGATCGGGTAGAAATTAAGAAGAGAGTGAATGGAGAGTAAACAGAAAGTAAAGACAATGAAAGCTTACTCTCGCCTCACCTTCGAAAATTGCGAATTGGGAAATCCTCGCAAGTTTCGAGAGTGAGGCGAGAGTGAAATCTCCATTGCCAGACTTGACAGAACTTTCGTTTCATTTTCTTTTCGATTTCGTTTCATTTTCGACTAGGTCTTGAAAATAGAAATTCAAACGAAATTGAAAACTTCGACTCGGGGTGGTTGGAAGGGGAACAAGATGTCCCGATAAACGAGGTTGCAAGATCCCGATAAGTGAAGATCACGATAAATGAGTGTCCCGATAAACGAGGTTTGACTGTACGTACTTTTCGGAACTTTACCCAATCAAACTTTGTAAACAATTATCCATTTCAGCTATTTGTGGGAATATAAATACCATGTTTTCATGCTATGTTTCGAGATATAGAATCTTGCGCGTCTCACGAGATTCGCTAATGATAACAAATAATGATTTGTTAACTACATTACAAATTAATCATTAAATTTCATTAATCCAACTCACAAACACCTTTTGTCTATACTGGTCTATACACTGTAAAAATTTAGTTGAAGTTATGTGACCAAACATTGCTACTCCCTACGAAATCATTTTTATTCGCACTTATTTCTTTCCTGTCTGATAATAACAAATAATAATTTGTTTACTATGTAAAAAAAATATTGATTTTCACTAATTCGACTTGCAATCCCTTTTGTCTTTACATTGTAAAAATTTAGTTCTGTAGTTATACTGAAAAACATTTCCAAAAGCTTGTATTATTGATTAATTTTGCTTATGAAATAAAAAAGTAATCAAGACCTTTTTAGAGAAAAATTGAATGTAAACGATGTATGCAGAATGTTATTGATTTTCATTCAGAAAAAATTTCAAATCTGATGAAAATTGCTGTTTGAAAATTAATTTGTCCACAGACACTTTTATTTGTTCTACTGAGCCGCGCTGCGCCGCGCTATAGAAGACCTGCGGTTTGAATCTTTTTCTCGAAAACCAGTCGCAAATCCACTCCAATAATTTTAGGGCTTGCAGACCACACTTATATCTTCCTCTGACACAAAAATAAAATAAATGTCGTGTTTTGGGAAACGCGTTTTTCATTTTTTTATTTTTTTCAACAAAATGAAAAAAAAACTCATTTACAAATTTTTCCAAAACTCAAAGTCCCATATCTACGCCATTTTTCTATTTTTTGAAAACATATTTAATAGCATTTTTGACGCGGACCTCAAATTCTTGTGCAGCATTCAGTTCTAACCGTAGGCTGATCTTCGGCTCCTTTTCAGTTCGCCTCCGACTCACCTATAACTCGACTTCAATTTGCCACCGGCGTGGCGCGTACTGGAAACTTCACGCTCGTTTGCTACTTCCTCCTGTCTGCACTTGTTGCGAAGATGATAAACAATAGAAGATGCATTTTTGTGACAGGAGGTTATATTTACCCTATATCATTTTGTATATATACAGGGCGTCACAAAAGTCCCGGCACGGTTTAATATTTTTCAAGAAGTTCAAGGTCATTCTTGAAGTAACTTTCAACGAGGAATTCAATGGTGACCTTAATTTTGATTTTGACGATGACCTTTAAGGTTTTTCAAGGTCAACTGAAAAAAATGGAACCCCTTGTTTTACATCGGCAATCGATAGAACGGGAAATTTTATGTTCAAATATGTACCTAGGTCATACATAGGTACATCGAAACCTTGAAGGTCACTCTAAGGTCATTTAAACTTAAACAAGGTCTGCATAACTCTGGAAATAGAAGATTTTCAAATTTTGTTCGTAACGAACGTATTAAGTAGTGACCTTAAGCATGACCTTGACGAAGACATTCAAGTTCAGTTCAAGGTCAATTTGTTTTCCATTAGAAACCCCTTTTTAAGGTTACAATGTACCTATGTATGACCTCAGAACTGGGTACATATTTGAACGTCAAATTCCCCGCTCTATCGATTGCTAAGGCAAAAATATGGGGTTTTCATTTCTAAAGAAATTTTACCATAAAAAACCCTAGAAGGTTATTGTCAAGATCAAAATAAAGGTCAACATTGAATTCCTCATTGAAAGTTACATCAAGAATGACCTTGACCTCCCTGAAAAATATCTTACCTGTGGAAATATTCAGCCGTCCCGGGACTTTTGTGTCACCCTGGATATGTATATCCTCAAAGCACACGAGGATTTCGCCGGCCTGTCGTCGTAATTTCATCGTTCCACCCATCTCACGGTCGTGAGACGTGGCCATAAGTGTCATTTACTTCGGTTCCACTGAGAGCCGGTGCCATTTTTAGATGGCACATATATATATATATATATATTTTTTTTTTTTTTTCGCAATAGGTTTTAAAATTCC